>JASDQU010102987.1:243933-262235 GCA_032191745.1 Picea mariana
ACAGTTGGGTAAAGGAAATCCTTACCCAGCTCAACCCAGAAGGAAGAAGAGGAAAGTGGATAGCCGCCATGTTATAATACAACCTTGAGATCAAGCCGAAAAAGCTGGTCAAGAGCCAGGGCCTCACGAAGCTAATGGCGTAGTCGGACTGTGACGTTGTGGGTATGAATTTCATTGTTGATCTGTTGGAGGGCCCTCAAAAAGAAAAATATGCACAAGTACCTCAACGTTTCGTTGATTCACCGTGGTATACAGACATCATATACACTTTAGAAAATATCCATGCCCCTCCAGGCGTGAGAAATACTAAAGCGATATTCCTCAAGCTTAAGGTGGTTAAGTTCTGCATTTTGGATACTTCGCTATATTGGAAAGATCCCGAAGGAATATTGTTAAGTTGTTTGTTGGAAGACGAGTCGAAGCGGGCCATACAAGAGTTTCAAAAAGGAGACTGCTGAGGGAACCATTATTGGAAGACCACCGCGCACAAGATCCTGAGGGCATTTTTTACTGGCCGATTCTTTTCGCTGATGTATTTAAAGAGGTCTCTAGCTGCCATGAATGCCAAATTTTCGACGAGAGAAGGAAGCTACAACCTCTGCTGTTAAAGCCAATATCAGTCGAGGCACCTTTCATGCAATGGGGCCTGAATTTCATAGGTGAGATAAACCCATCGTCCTCCACATAGAACAAATGGATCCTCACAACCACCGATTATTTCACGAAGTGGATTGAGGTGGTCCCCACAAAGAAAGCCACTAACGCGGTCATCATACAGTTCCTAGAGACAAACATTTTGTTAAGTTTTGGATGTCCTGTTAAGATAATAATGGATAATATAGTCGCATTCAAGTCTAAAAGGATGGAGAAGTTCTATCAGGACTATAATATAACCTTGGGACATTCTACAACATATTACCCACAGGGAAATGGGTTAGTGGAATACTCGAATAAGAGCCTGAGCAGAATCATCAAAAGGCTCTTGCAAGAAAATAAGAGAGCATGGCATAAGAATATTTTCTACACGTTGTGGGTAGATCGGATCACCACCAAAAAGTCCATATCAACATCACCTTTTCAAATCGTTTAAGGCACAGACGCAATTTTCCCTACTACGTTGGGACCACCTATTAAGAAATTGTTGCAAGAGCAGGAGGACGAACCGGATGATGCGAAAAGAAGGATAAACCAGTTGATCCACACCCAACAGACTAGGGAGTAGGTGTATAATCAATCTCAACTTCACCAGGAGAGGATAAAGAAAATTTTTGACAAACACTCCAAGCAGGAAGATCTTCAGGTGGAATATCTGGTGTTGAGATGGGATGCGTGAAATGAAGGAAAAGGGAAACCTCGAAAGTTCAATCACCTTTGGACAGGACCATATAGAGTCAGCGCATGCTATAGAGACCCTGCTTTTTTCCTGAGAGGGCCGGATGGGGAATGTCTTGGTTGGGGATTTGTAAATGGAAGGTTCCTCAAATGCTTCCTGATGTAATAAATTCCATTTTAGTCATTTGGCATTGTAAATAGTCGATAAATTTGAGTTGAGTCAGTACATCAGCAGGAAATTGAAGCCTGAAGTGAAGGCCCTAAGTTTATGCTGAAGTCTTAGAAGTTGTGTCATTGAGTCTAGTTGTTTTCTTTTTCGTCCATCGTTTTTATTACTTAGTATATAGACGTCAAATAAATCCCAATGGTCATGCACCTGGTCTACTATTCTTTTCTACCTCACAGGGAGGATAACATCCCCATTAGAGCCAGCTGTTATCACCACCACCTTTCTTTCCTTTTAGATTCGATTCCAAGTCACGTAGTGATCCATGCACCCAAACATGTGAGGTCAGGTATGTAATACCGTGATGCTGAAGTCAACAAATGGACGGTTGGCCCTTGGAAAGGGGAAAGGGTGTCAGAATCGAGAACTGTATACGTGGTACCGGCTTGTCTTTTCCTGGAGGTCGAATCCCATTAAGAAACCAATTTCTACGTATGCCTGTCGAGTCAAGTGGTTAAATAAAGGTCACGTCGACAAGTGCCACAGTTATTATCATTTTATTATCAAGGCCAAAGGAATGAAGAATTGCAGCGTTCATATTATGCCTGCACATAAAATCGTATCACCTGCATTCCACATGCAGGGATTTTCCATGAATAAGTTGAGGATCGACTTGAAACTTCTCATCGCCATAAATTCATTAATGTCTAGCAGTTTCTCCTCTCGGAACCGATCCACTATAAATCTCAGATGCTCAATGTATTCCTCCAGTCATAGAATCTAGCCCGAGTTGTCTATCACATTTTCCTTTTGCCAATATGATCAGTTCAGAGTTGTTCCTCGATACATATGTTCAAAACATTTGCGCACAGTTTTCATCTCGGGCGCGTCATGTCATTTTCTCATAGTACGGGAAAGGGCGCACGGAGTGGCATAACTGCGAGATCCGAACCTCAGAGAGATTGGATTTCTTTCACACTTGCGGAAAACATCCCCAGAAGCTTAGAAGGATTCATATTTTCACCTACAGAAGATACCATTTTAAGACGTGGGAAGGCCGAGATAGAGAAATTCATACAGAAGGTGAAGGCGGCAGGAGCGTTTGCCTCTAGACAATAGCTGCCTCGGAGAAGAGGTAGACTGAGAAAGAACGAGGAGGTCACGAAGGTGGAATCCACAGGGACGAATGAGGAAACACCATCTCAACAGCTGAAGAAGGCAAAGCTGGGTATTACCGAGCTTTATCAGGAAAATAGAGAATTAATACGACAGCTAGCGACAAATACCGCGGAGGCATCAGCTGCACAGAGTCACAAAGGGAGAGTGACGTGGCTGAAAAGGTATCTTAAGGAGGCTCAGAATGTTATTGTCCAGCCGTGGGAAGTGCAAAGGCTAGCAGGGGAAGGGCACGCAGAGTATCCCGGAGACGACGAAGCAACATGACAAGAAGTCCATATGGCTCTCGCCTTCTCACAAGAAAAGAAAGCTTGATGAGAGGCGTTTTCCTTCACGACAATGTTTGAGTGATACACGTCCTCTGAAAACATCTCACCATTTTGGTAACGGTCATGGGAATCAAACAGCCATTTGCTGTGCGCAGCTCCCAGCAAATAGGCATGTAACGGGAGGCGAAACCAACATTGCAAACAACCAATTTTGGGTGGACACCTTTTCGTAAGGATAGTTGAGCGAGGGACACAACGACACATTTTTTCCCTACATCGGGTCTTGACCGACGATCCAATCTCGTGGCAAAGCTTGAAGACGGTTACTAGTAGACATGCATGATTGTTGCCTATTGTTGTATGGTGCCATGCAAAGAGTTTCTTGCGCATGTGGCATGGTTTTTCCTAGTCTAGAGTTAGAAGTTAGAATAGAGGGCAGCCCAAGCGACACCCTAGTTTAGATATTTCATCTTTCCGATGTAACCAGGGTTGGTTGGCAATTTTAAGAAAAAAATTCTATTGTAAGAAGTCTGAGTGTTTTTTTACTGAAACTTAATGCAAAGGTCCCGCGTTTTGATGTAAAGATTCTAGTTGTGATAGTTGTATGTATTATGTTTCTTTCTCTGCATATGTTCTTTCCTATTATCTTTAATTTCATATCTCATATTGTCTATTTTGGAACGAATTTTTGAACCTGCGGATTCACTGTACTGCTCCCCTTGTTCACACCACTTAGACAAAGCATTTTCTTCTTGAGCTAACTCCGAATTCATCCACAGTGGCGCTATTGAGTTCGCTCCCTCTATTTTTCTCTCGCCACACTTTACGATTAACACTGAAGGCTGTCACTCACCTAGCCTTTTCATCTCGAATCCCGTCACTGAGTCATTTGTTCCGTCTCATCCTCAGACCGACCCCATAGCCCGAGTTTTACTTATCTGTGCCAATATAACCAGAATCATTTCATCACCAGTTTTAAAATCTAGCCATCATTCGTAAATCCATATCCCGTGCGGAGACTGTGCCATTTCTAAGAGAGCCCTCTCCAGATCTGAAAGGCTAGTTTCGGGTCTCAAAGTTGGTTGAAAAAGTTACCTTCGTCGTCTGTTCATCAGCCAAATATATTTACGGAATGCTAACACCAGGAAGCGATATGAAGTCTTCCCTAGGTAGAACTGTTGAGGGTCCAGTCCTTGCATGCTCAGTCTTGTGATGAGGTGGATAAACGTCGGATCCATAGTGACGCACTGGTGTAGCCATAGATATCCTCCGTGATAGTACGATAGGAGGATTTTAACGCAAGCGTTAACCTCCTGATGTCGGCCAAAGTGAGGAATATTCATTACATTCAGTATTGTTGATTCTGCGAGCTCCTTAATCCATGGTTGGGAGACTATGCACGGATTCTTCCCAGATGTCTTCATCAAATACCTATGCAGTGCAAACAGTGTGCAATTCTTCCTGCCTCCGAGGTTAAAGTCGTTGTTCTTCAAGGATGGAATATGTCCTAACTGGGGTCCAACTACGCATATCCCCTTCGAGATGTATGCAATGATCAACATATACTCAAAGTCACATGGGATACTGTCACAACTAACTGCGCCAGCCAAAGGCAGTATATAATCTGGCAAGACCGACGGGATCTTCTTTGCGTTAACCAGATTGTCCCAACGCTTTCTTGGCTTCTTAGTAGTAGTTCAACTAGAGTGATGTCCAGTCGAAGGGCATTCTTGCAATCCCCCAGTCGACGATGCCTGCATTCCTACATACATAACTCTCTCAGCCATGAGTTCCATGAGAATTGCCTCAACAGACTTCTCTAATGTGTTGGGTTCGCCCGACATTTACACTTGTAACCAAATATATGGGGTAGGAGAATGGACAAGCGAGGTAATCAAATGGATGGAGAGGTCTATAAATCACATCGGGATATGCAATCGATTCTCTGGTATCTTGGATAATCACGGGTGGAAAAAAGTGGTCCCAGTGCAGCGTCAGATAGGTTAAATAAGGAAGCGTCATAATAGATTCCTCCAACGGGCAGGAATGCATCCATCAATGTGAATCTATCTATTATGGCACGATATCAATGGTCCATTCACTCATAACTGCGTTTTCTAGCCATTTTGGGGTGTCATTCTAATGGTTGGGGCGCCTCAAACGGTCATATAGCTTCGTCGTGGCGAAGTCCCATTCTGTGTGGTTCTGTTATTCTAGCGAGGTTCAAGTTATGCAGATCTGCCTCCTGCGAAATCTTCTCTGGAATTTTCTGTAGTTTTTCTAACTTGGATTTCTTCTTACTGAGCTTCCTTTCCTTCTTTCCTATGATCTGAATCTCTGGATTCCTCTTTCCATTTTTATTCTTATATTTTCTTAGCATAGTGACTTTGCGCTGGTGATGTTCTCTCTAAGGGTTCAAAGGTAATACCTCTTTTCTTATTATTTCCTGGGTGGACATACTTTCTTCTTGCATGGATGGGTCCTTCAAACCTTCTTGCACTGTTTCAACTTTGACAACTACTTCTCTTTCATTCTGTTGCTTCGACTCAACTTCTCATTCTTCTATTAGTCGATCTATTCTTCTAGCTATGAGATCCCTTCGTTATTGCTTTTTCTTTTCTATGGGCTCCTCCTCTGCTTTCCTTTTGATCTGATCCTTTTCAATCCAAGTCTTTCCTAACAAAAGTGGAAAAGGGGCGTTGTTCTCAACAAATTTAATGACTTAAAATTCTTCTTCAGTCGATGTTTCATGAGAAATCATAGGTACATTAGTAATTCTTCCACATAGGGTTATCATCTTTCTTTTAAACAAGCCTATCCTTCCCAATGAAGGTACCATAGTAGGCTTTCCCAAAATTTCCCAAGTGCTTTCTGGCATAATGTTCACATGTGTTTCTTCATCTAATACACAGTCTATGTCAAAGTTTTCTATTATTATTACTATGTGTTGTTTTTCTTTCAGGATCTCTGGTAAACTGATATCTTTGTGATCATCCATTACTTCTTTTAATTGTATTAACATAGTCTTTGACTCTTTTTCCGTATGATTCTTTAACATGTCCTTAGTCTTTTGACCTTCTTTATAGTTTTCTTGTCTCATGTTCATATTTTCAACTTTAGCAATCATCCTTGGGCAGTCCTCAACCTCATGACCAATAGATTTACAAAAAAGACATATAGGACATGTACTAGGGCATTCCTTAGCAAGATGTCACAGTCTTCTGCAATTATAACATAGTGTTAATCCTCTCTTTCTTTTAAACGATCCCCAACCTCTCTTGTACTACGCACTGGGATCACGGTGATGGACCTGCAATCTGCAAAAAATATTTCTAGGTTCCTGCATCCACTTGTTAGTCCAAAAATTCTTTCTATGCATAGGAATAACATATCTTTCTCTATTTCTATTAAATTTATTCAGATCAATTCTTTCTTCTAATTGTGCCCTATCTTTCAGACTAGGACAAAATCTATCAAACATATCTAGATTCATGCTTTCTAAAAAACAAAATTCACTTATCTTACCCTTACCAGAGCACAAAGATTTAAGATCTTACCTCTTTTCTTCAGATCAGGTTTCTTTCTTAGCACAAGTCTTCACAAGTCAAGTAGAATACTGCGCACTACAACAACATATCTACGCACAAAGATTTCTCTTTTCTTTCAGTTCCCAACAATCATAGTTTCAGGTCCCGACAATAGAGCCATTTGTTGGCATAGGGGAAAATCCAGGGTTCAATGCTTCAACAAAGCACCAACAAAACCCTAACTACCGACCCTTTTGGCAACACCTGCGAAGCAGATGAAGTCTTACCCGAGGTAGAGGAAGGGGGGGTTGCAAGACTTAGGTGTCTACAACCAAGATGGGACACATATTTGTGATTACAACACTTAGAAGAGAACTTAGACAACAATATGCATTAGTTCTTGAATCTCATTCACATCGCAGATTAAACCCTTATTATAGAAAAATGCAGTAACAATAAAGATCAAGAAATTCCAATCACTTAGCACATATCTTAGCTCATATCTAGCATTCAATCATCTTCAAGAACTAAGAAGCAACATCAGATGCATTCATCATACATTATAGCAATATCACTAAGAATAAATAAAATCGCACAAAGCACATCAAGACAGAGGATATACATGGTTCACCCCAGTGTGGGGCTACGTCCACCAACTTATTCTCCTTCTTTATTAGTCTTTAGTTTCCTTACATTCATCTTCTCCTATGCACAAATCCACAGAGCCAAGCTTCACACTGGAAAGGTGATCTACACACAGCGCACTAGATCCACCTTCCCCAAATCAGGTTAAGGCACATATCAACCTCCTTATTAGCACAAATCCTTACATACAACGTCTGTGCACAAAGAAACTTACAAAACACTTGCACTTAGATCCTCAAGCCTTAACACATTCTTGCACTAATCCAAATCAGTAACTACTTTCTTGCACGAAGCCACACTTACAACATATTTTTCACATAGCCAACACTGGCTTCTTACATCGCTTAGCTGCTTATTTATACATTTACAAAGAGGCCTAAACATGGGTAAACCCATGGGCTGACATTCCATAACCCATTACATAAACCCTAGTAGACCCTTTGCTGGGTCCACAAGTCTGCAAAATAAGTGAGATCCCGCGATCTCAACTCCCCTTGGGCACTCCATCTTCGACCAGCCTGTTGAAGTCCCAAAAGTGGTCAAACACGACCAATGTTTCCTCAAAACTTGGTCAAGGTCCAATAGACATGGGCCTTGAAGAGACCTGCAGATTGGCCCTCTGTGGCTTGGTAGGAAGATTCTCCTACAACTATCTAAGTAAAGGGCCTGTATTGACCTGGATTGATAAACATTGGGCTTCTATTCTCGTTTACTTGCCGGAAGTACTCTTTCTAACAAAGGGGTGGATGGGTTTCATCTGTTGAACCTTGGAATATGAGTCGCTATTCCTGAATACCTGCTGGGTTCATGGGGGCAACAACCTAATGCTGAAATGTTGGAGGGTTTCCTTTGACCCGACGACCGAACATTTTCAGTTCCATCACTTTTGGATGCTATTGTCGAGATTACCTATTCATTTGTGCAATGAAGGAGCCCTGCAGGCGATTAGAGATGCATTGGGGAAGTTTATTACACTAGATTTACACACTTTGGAAAATTCTTCTATGAAAATGGGTAGAATTTTAGTGGAAATGGATCTCCATGGAGGGATTCCAGAGGTTTTAGATATATAATGGTGAGGGAACCATATTATACAAAGGTTGGAATATCTTGGAATTCCTTTCTGGTGCAGTCGGTGTCGCTTCATAGGCCACCTCCATCAAGATTTCTCTGGTAAGGTGACGAAAGAATCATCAGAGGACACTCTATTGCAAAAAGACCCACCCAACTATGTTACAAAAGTGGATTCCTACGGATGCAAGCCATTACACTATGGTCTCGAGCTAGGAAGACAAACAAATTCTCCATCGTCTCACATAGGTAAGTTAAAAAATCTTTCTCCTGCATTATACTCGTCATTATCGCTCTGGGAAAAGGACAGATTGGAAAAATCGTTGTGGCTTCATTTATATACTACCTTAACTAAGGGACATACTGAGGGTGGTAGAGTCACTAATGAAACTATTATGGAAAATTTGGAGAATCCACTAGATATGAATTCTTCCCCAACCCTAGTATTCGGGATACTACCTTCACATTCTCCTGGTTCTCCTGTTATTCCACCTTCAAAGTCACTTTAGTTTTCCTTACCTTAGTTGTGTAGCTCTCAGGCTCTGGTAACAAATCCAAGCCACTCTCCACCGGAGATGTTAGATACTTTGATGGAGCCTGGGTTTAGAGAATCGGAGGAGGATGAGCCCACCCTCAAACGGTACTTAACTCATTGATCCCCTTCATTTGGGACCCTAACACATCTATTAAACTGACTACCTATTTTGGTAAGGCTA
Organism: Picea mariana; assembly: GCA_032191745.1. Classification (NCBI taxonomy): domain Eukaryota; kingdom Viridiplantae; phylum Streptophyta; class Pinopsida; order Pinales; family Pinaceae; genus Picea; species Picea mariana. The sequence goes on from JASDQU010102987.1 coordinate 252,836, forward strand.
TCATTGATCCTTCATTAGAATCTGGGACTAATACTTCTCGAGCTCATACCAAGGGGAATGGGAAAGAATTTCCTAGTCAAGAGGCCTTGGCATAGAACACTCTCCTATAAAAAATCGAAGCACCCAAAAAAAATTGGCGGTATTATCTTCCCATACATATGACTCTATCCCTTCCTCCATTGATAGTGGGGCTCTTAGAGTAATGAAAGCCTTGGCACGAGCTAAGTGATGTTATTACTATCTTTAAATATTAGAGGGATTGTAGGCACCCTCAAAGCGATCTCTGTTTGGCGAATTTTGGATCAATCTCGACCAGAAATTATTTTTCTTCAGGAAACTTTGGTTAATGCACATAAAGCAAGAGATTTCATGCACCATTTGCATCCCTCTTGGGTTTCGTGTGCTGTAAATTCTGTGGGTACTTCGGGGGGATTATTAGTCTCTTGGGATCCTAATTTATATGAACTGGCTTCCTATCTTACTATTGGTGGTATCTTGTTAATAGGAAGGTGTTATAAAAATAAGCGAGAGTTAGCTCTGCTTAATATATATGGCACGTGCACGGACCAAAAAATCTTCTGGCGGTCGGTGGCAAACATTGGTATTTTGGCTATTAAGAATTTGATCATAACTGGAGATCTGAATATTATATTATCCTCGGATGAGATCTAGGGAGGATCCACTTTGTTTGGATCAACAGATGATTATTACAAATATCTATTTATGTCCAAAAAGTTGATAGACATCAAACCAGATATATTTGTTCCTACTTGGCGGAAAAGACATTCTGGACATGAAGCGGTAGCTAGGAGATTGGATAGATGTCTAGTTTCTAAAGATTTATTATATGTTGTTGGAATATATAGGTCATGGGTCGATTTTCCATATATCTATGATCACGCTCCTATCTTATTACAGTTGGATATTCCTCCCTATTACAAGGCCTATCCATTCAAACTAAGCACCCATTAGCTAAATGATCAATATTATGTGGATTTAGTTCATAAGATTTGGAAGGATCCTGCCTTATTATCCGAAGGTGGCAGACAAAGCAAACTAGTTTAGAAATTAAAAGTTCTAAAGTCACATACAAAACTGTGGTATAAAGAAAGTATTTCCAAGAACAAAGAAAAAATGATGAACCTAGAATCTGGTATAAAGGACTCGATTATGTGACTGGTTGGTGATTCTACGAATCTTGAAGAGGAAAAACTTCTCTGGCAGATGGAACTCAAAAGAAATAATATATTAAGAGGGGTTGAAGAACAGTGGAGACTCTGTAGCAAGGTTATATGGATGGAAAGCGGGGACAATACTACTAAGTTTTTCCACAATTATGCTAACCACAGTAGGATCCGAAAGCATGTCTGGGAGATTATCAATGGAAATGGAATTAAAATATCAGATCAGGGAGCCTTAAAGGAGGAAGCGGTTCTATATTTCAAAAATTTCTACAAGGCCTTGATTATACCGAATACTACTGAACAAGTCAAGATAATTGAGTTGTTCCTGCAGATGTTAAATGTTGATGAATCATGTACACTGTTCAACCCAGTTACTTTGGAGGAATTAAAGGTAGTCCTATTTCAATTCAAAAAAGAGAAGAGTCCAGGGCCGAACGACTGAGTTTTTTACTTTCTTTTTTGATTTAGTTGGGGAGGATCTCCTCGAGATGGTCAAGGAATTGAGAAGGCTAGGTTCTATTGTGGGAAGTCTAAATTCGAAATTCCTGACCCTTATTTCGAAGGCAAATAAGCCAGCTACCTTTGATGATATCCACTTGATTTCTTTTTGAAATTTGTGTTACAAAGTGATATAAAAAATCATTGCAAATCAGATAAAACCAATACTTTCTAGGTCACTCTCTCCTGAACAGTTTGGTTTTTTACAAGTAAGGAGGATTCAAGATGCTATTGGCACAACTCATGAGAGTCTACACAACATAAATAAGAAAAAATTAAAGTCTCTTGTATTAAAACTGGACTTAAGTAAGGCGTATGACTGCATTGATTGGGAACATTTAAGATTGACCCTATTAAAAGTGGTCTTTGGGATCCAGATGAAAAATTTGATCATGAGTTGCGTTACTTCTTCATCCTTTGCAGTTTTCTCAATGGTGAGGCTGCATATTTCTTCAAAAGCGATAGGGGATTGCGTCAAGGTTGTCCATTATCTCCACTGCTCTTTATCCTGGTTATGGAAGGTCTTAGTCTATTACTGAAAAACAACTTTATTGAAGGCACTCTAATAGGTATAAAAGTATCTCAAATGATTAGAATTATTCATTTACTGTTTGTGGATGATTTACTAATTATGACGAAGGCTACCTTACAAGAATGGTGGGAAATAAAAAAAATTATCAGTTTATTCTGTAAAGCATCTGGACTACTCGTAAATCAATAAAAAACTATTGTTCATTATGAAGGTCTTTCGGATGTTGAACTCGCTCCTTTCAAGAAATTTCTTCCTTATACCTATAGTGATCTCTCTATCGGCTTCAGATATTTGGGATACTTTCTAAAGACTAGGGCACATAGGGTAGAATATTGGGATTGGTTAGTGGTCAAATTAACCAATAAGATTGGATTATGGTACAACATGTGGCTTTCATTGGGAGGTAGATACATTTTAGTTAAAATAGTGCCGGAAGGTCAGCTCGTATACTGGATGTCGATGGAAGCTATCCCACACACGGTTTTAAATAAGATCAGAAAACTAATGTTTCACTTTCTCTAGAATGGTCATAAAGATACACAGTAGTACCACCTCTGCAAGTGCGATATTCTTTCTAGACCAAAGAAAAATGGTGGTTGGGGGTTCTGAAACCTTATACATTTTAATATGTCCTTGACAGTTAATACTCTATGGTGGGTACTGATGCAGGACGAAATTTGTCATAGGTATTAAGGGATAAATATTTTCCAAACATTACGGTTATCAATTGGTTCAGGATGGCATCACACAAGCAATGCTTTGGGTCAAGAATTTGGGCTAGTCTTACGCGATCTGTAGATGTTATTATCCACTGGCTCAGTTGGTGCCTAGGATTGGGACATCTCATTTCTATTGGAAGAGATTGGATCTTAGGCTTAGGCGACAGATCCTTTCTCTCGAAAGAGATTATGACTGATTTAAATAAAAAAAGGATCACTTTTTTGGCACAAGCCTCAGTAGCCCGGGATCCCATTACATTATCTGAGATTTGGATAAGCAACGAGGATTTGGGCTTATCGGGACTTCCATATTCCAAATGGGAAATCTACTGTAATGAGCTTATTGGCACTAGTGTATCACTCCATGATACAAATGATACTCTACTTTGGACCAAAGGAGACTCTTCTGGAAACATCACTATAAAAATATATATTCTACACTTATTTCTACTCAGGATTATTCGATTTGGCGTGGACGGAAGGTAAATTTATGGAAATGGAATCTCCAACTGAAGATTAAATTATTTATCTGGATGGAAGCTGAAAATAGGATCCTATCCTGGGACATCCTACAAAAAAAAGTTTGGCATGGACCTGGTATTTGCCTTCTGTGCAAAAACAATTCTGAAGATATCAACCACCTTTTCCTTCATTGCACTTTCACTTAGACAGTTTAGGCTAGAATTTCACTTTTACTACAAATTAAAAAAGCTTGGGCTGGAACATCATTTACTGAATGTATAGCCTACTGGACGAAGGACAAGTCTGTTTCAAAAAATCTGGTTTCTCTTACCTATTGGTTTATATGGCTTGAGAGAAACAAATTATTTTTTGATGAGCAAGATCCTTCGGTATGGGCAATGGTATATAAGACACTTGGATCACTCAATACTCTTCCACAAACAAAAAAAATGATCACCATAAGAACACGTCTGATCACATAGATTGATGGTTATACTATTGCTTGTTTTTATGGGGCATCCATAATAGGTGGCTTGATATGTGGAGTTGTAGGAGTCATTAAATTTCTAGAGTCAAATGTGTACATATGGTATATCAACTATGGGGAAGGAACAAACACCAAAGCCGAGCTGATGGGTGTATGGGACACTCTTACACTAGTAGATCATTGGAATATACAAAAGTTACAGTTAATGGGGGACTCCAAGGTGGTTATTGATTGGTTAAATCACAAAGCTAACTTACATGCTATCGACATCGAAGGATGGAAGCGCAGAACAAAGGAATTGACTACTTTATTTCAAGGAATTTTCTTTCATCATATATATAGGGAATTCAATTAAGAAGCCGATCGCCTATCAAAACAAGCCCTCTTGGAACTGAAAGGCAGATTAACTTATTTCACATGGAAAAGAAGGACGAAAGGTCCTCAATCTCATATAAAAAAAAATTGATCCTACTTGTTTATGAGTCGGTTTAGGGTGTTGATTCATGGATCCAAAGGTTTTTCATATATTTTTGAGGAGATGACCTACTTTAATGTTAGCATTAACTATGATATAGTGTTTTTGTAAAAGATCCTTTTTGGATATTCATTGTGACAAAATAGTGTCTAGATGGATCTTTTTTGGATATGTGACAGAATAGTGACTAGCTGGATCAATAGAGATCAATATTGATCAAGAATCCTTGCAGATGTAAAAAAAATTATACACTTATATAATTTTGAGCGATTTTTCTATTGGAAAATGTGTTTATTATAAAAAGGGAAAATGACCATCCTAAAAGGTTAGTTTGACTGGTAAATGCTCATGTGCTAAGTCCACAAAGGTTTTGGGATAAAATCCCATTAAGTTCTTTGGAGTTACTAATTTCCCATATTGTTGGTCATCAATTTCTTTTGTATCCAAAAATTTCAATTTCCATTTTCTTTTGTATCCAAACATTTTATAGAAGAAGAGAGAAAACTCCATAATTATTGAAAATATACCAACACTCTTATTCTTTCTTTTAAATGTGTTAATGTAATTATTGAGAATATACCAACACTCTTATTATTAAAAAAAAAACTGAAAAAATTAATATAATAATAAATAAATAAATTTCTTTACCCATAAATCAATGTAAGAATTTAAAACTTATAAATAAATAAGTAAATTTTATTTTTATATATGTAATACTTAAAACTTATAAATAAATAATATATTTTATTTTTAATATATATAATAAGCATCATTATTCTTTAAAATAACTTTATGTCACATATAAATAAATAATATATTTTATTTTTAATACATATAATAAGCATCATTATTCTTTAAAATAACTTTATCACATAAAATAAGGATATTATCTTTATGAGTACATTGTATCCTTATTTTTAACATCACCGCTCATATTGAGCTTCTAGAATGGGGCAGATGATCATATTTTTAACATCACCACTCATATTGAGCTTCTAGAATGGGGCAGATGATCATAGAAGTTAAATTGATAATGAAGACTTGGATTTTAATTAAAAAATAAAAAAAAGCTTATGTCAAATGAATAAATATTTAATCTTTATGAGTATGTGTCTTTAGAATAATTAGTCCTTGTCTTTAGGCTAGGAATTATAATAACCGGTTTGCATGTTTTTTATTAATCCGACACAAAGGTCAAGTCATTTTTATTCAATTTTTTTTAGCACACATTGACATTTTTTCACGATCATTTCATTTTTTATCTTAAGTTTAGGTTGAAAAGTCTTATTTTCATTTCAAGTTTATTTCAAATTTATCCTAAGTTGAGGTTTGAGGTCTTATTTGGCCTCTTCCCTAGGCACAACCCCACATTGTCTATCAATTTAAACTAGGTTAAAACAGATATATGATGAATAATTTTGTTAAGTCAAGTAATGCTAGAACTAGGTCCAACATTACTTGCTCACATCAAATGTTACAACATTTTCCCAAAGTTTTCACAAACTTGTATAATTTACCTTGCATTGACACATACTCCTTACACTTGTTTTGTTGCATGCAAGTTATGACCCATAACTATGCAAACTGTCACCCATAGCTATCACACTTGTGATTAAGGACGAGAAAACGATCACCCATAGCTATCACACCTGTGATTAAGGATGAGTAAGGGAGACCACCTCTTTTTCATAGGCAAGTGTTTCTGCTTCGCTTGCACATAGTTCCATTTCCATTTGAATGAGAAGCCATTGTTGAATAAGAAAGTCAGTCTCCAACAGTTGAGCTCTCAATGCCATATTCCACTTGCATTTATATTCTGACTAGTTGAGCACTAGTGGAAAATCACTAGTAGCTTCACCTACGATGTGGAGGCTGCTACACAGTTCAATCAATGAGTTTCAATGTGATTGGATATTGTTATTATCTCTCTATATAGAATATTTTAATCTATTAATACTGAAATTGCTATGACAGTCAAGAAATATTTGCAAGGAGATTTCATCTATAAACAGATGAATACGTGAATATTACACATTAGCTGGTATCTCTGCGTCATGGAGAACATGCAACATAAGTCAAATGACTAGACCAGTAAGTACGAAATTCAATCTCATTACTCAAATACATATAATCTTGTTAATGCATGTTAATAATTTTATGGTGGTGAATGGAACAACTTACAAATATAAACTTACCATAGAGGATACATAGTATTTCCTTTGACATCCAATGTTGATAGTTAGGGAACAGTACATGGCATTGTACACTGCATTCACTAGTAAATTGTCCTTTGGAAGGCAAGAGAACAAACTTATACACTACGATGTCTAATTTTTTTAAAATAAAAAATACCAAACATTTTTTTGAGTAAATTAGAATCATTTTGTATAACAAATAACACCGACTTCTCACTAATTACCAAACCTGATTCCATGCATCATTGCAGTCATTCTCACCAAAACCCAGAGGTATGCAAGCATAATTTTCCTCTTCATCCCTCAGCCTAACTAAGGAAAATCATCTCTTCACTGTCCATTTGTTTCTATACGACTATGTAATAGGAATGCACTACAACTACACTACTCTTTCTTTTCTTTTGTATAACTATGTAATAGGAAAGCATTACAACTACTCTGCGCTTTCTTTTCTTTTGCACGACTATGAAAAGAAAAGATTGGTGGTAGCCTTGACTATGTCCGTAGGATTGGTGGATGCTATAAATACATTGTTCTCTCAGTTTGCATGTAGTACATAAAAAGGTATACGTGGCAAAAATTCTTTTAAATATAAAAATGATAGAAAATATAAGTTTTATTTTCTAAATAAATTGGAATATGTATTAATTATTATTATTGTTTCGAATCTATTGTAATAGTTTAATTAAGAAAAAAATTAACATTGTAATTAAGACAAAGATAGATAAACTTTTCTTAATAAAACATTCTACTTTACTGGGTGGCAACACATTCAATCTAATTAGTTATTACATTGAGATTGAACACTATTTATAATGTAGACGGTTTGTGGAGTTCTTGATCCCTTTTCATTTATTATTTAATGTATAAGGTAACATAGTATAATTGAAGACTTAATTTTGGTTGCAACCAAAGTTTGAAAAATCCCTGCAACTCATCTCCTTCTGGCAATGAGATGGCATTGAAATGATTTGCAGTGATGTCTCTCTAATTGTTATTGCATGAGATTGAACCATTCGTTTTATCCACCCCGTCCTTATTCCAAATATGTTGTCCCATTCATCTAGATATACATGCAGGGAATCCCAGATATGGAAAGCATAGATCACTCTTAGTGACTGATTGAAAGAAAATATAAAGTTTAAAGATCCCCGTCATCATCGATTCGCTACTCCGCGATCGATACTAGCCTAGCTGAGACTTGTGCTAACGCCTTTGATGGAAAGAAATAAATGGCTAGCTCCAAATTTGTCACGTGCTTCACCAATCCCAATCCCATTTTTAGTGCATTAAAGTCAGTCTTTCACATTTACATTACATTAAACTATTTATTATTTTTTTTCCAGGGAAAATTTTTCTCGAATTTATAAATTGTATAAACTCTTTTACAATGACGCACCAGCAGAGATTGCAAATACAGTCTCCCGTCAGCGGATCAATTCCTAAACACAGCCATCACAGTAGCAAGTGATCGGCTCCACAGTTTATAACAAAATCACACCGCTTTCACATAACCACTCTACAGATTAAAAACAAAATCACACCGCTTTCAGGATGCATTTGTAGTATCTCCGGTCAGAGGATCAATTCCTGTACACAGCCATCACAGTAGCAAGTAATCGGCTCCACAGGTTTAAATAAATTCAGACCTATTCCACAATAAGTATATTGAGAGCAACGAACATTCCAAATCCAGGAATGTTGCCAACAATCAAAATATGTTTAGAAAGGTCATGGGACTGTCCACACCGACGTCACTATGGAAAATGGAGAGTCTCCCAGCCTCTTCCTTGAGAGCTCTCTTGGAGAGAGCGTCTGCTTTGCCATTGTGAGCTCTCGGAATGTGATGAAATTTGATGTCAGCAAAGAGCTTTGTCAGCACCAGAATTTTTTGTTTCCAGCATTCTATGTGAACAGAGCGGAGCTTGGATTTTTGATTGATCCAATCGATGACAACACTCGAGTCTCCCAGAACTAATAAGTGTTTTACAGACCACGAAATAGATATAAAGAAGGTGGTCCAAAGCCCCAAGAGTTCCGTCTTTGTGTTCGTGCCCCCACCACAACTAAAAAACCATTTTGTGATCCTTGAGTGGTTGGATTTGAAGAATCCTCCAGCTCTACAGCATCCAAATTGCTCAGCACCATCGTAGCAAGCCAGCATATATCCCTCAGGCAGATTGATATTAACGGCTTTGATGCTATGGAAAACATCCGGTGCTTGATTCCAGTGAAACGAGTACAGAACTTTGTTGACAACTGTTAGTAAGTTTGGCGGCCTGTCCTCAAATGTCACCCTGTTCCTCTCTAACCAGAGTTGCCAACAAACATGTGTGGCCAGGCAGACAGGAGGAGATTTTTGGTTGACCCACAGTTGAAAGCAATCAATGATCGTATCCCTGCTCCATGTGTGAGGAAGGGCGAGTTTCAATAGGAGTCTTGACCAGACCCCCCTCGCAAAGGCACAATGAATCAGAAGATGCTGGACATCTTCTCCAGAGCATCGGCACAGCAAGCAGATGCCGTGCCCTTCCCATCCACTTCAAGGTAGGGGCTTGCTGCTTTGTAGCTCCCCTTGTTTTTAATATCACCACTCATATCGAGCTTCTAGAATGGGGCATAAGATCATATAAGTGAAATTGATAATGAAAGATTTAGATTTCATAAAAAAAAATATTTAGATGAGCATGATATCATGGAAGTCAAATTGAATACTTTAAACTTATTAAAAATATTTGTTACAAAGAATAATTATTTGAGGACAAAATATAACAATGAATAGTTTAAAAAGTTACATAGAGTGTATTGTAGAAGATGTCGATGAGGAAGCTCTTTCAATTTCAATTAC
>JASDQU010102987.1:268108-284556 GCA_032191745.1 Picea mariana
AGATTTTAATTAAAAAAAAAAAAAAACTTATGTCAAATGAATAACCTGGCAAAGCACTGATTAAGTAAGAGCCTGGACTTACTTTAACGCATTAGGGGGGTGCTGAGACTGATTGAAAGAAAATATAAAATATATATCATTTTAAGTTTAAAGATCCCCGTCATCATCCATTCGCTACTCCGCGAACGATACTAGCCTAGCTGAGATTTGTGCTAACGCCTTTGGTGGGAAGAAATAAATGGCAAGCTCAAAATTTGTCACGTGCTTCACCAATCCCAATCCCATTTTTTTTGTGCATTAAAGTCATTCTTTTACATTTAGATTACATTAAACTATTTATTACTTACTTCAAAGCATGGGCTTGCTGCTTTGTAGCTCCCCTTGTTTTTAATATCACCACTCATATCGAGCTTCTAGAATGGGGCATAAGATCATATAAGTGAAATTGATAATGAAAGATTTAGATTTCATATTAATATCACCACTCATATCGAGCTTCTAGAATGGGGCATAAGATCATATAAGTGAAATTGATAATGAAAGATTTAGATTTCATAAAAATATATATATTTAGATGAGCATGATATCATGGAAGTCAAATTGAATGCCTTAAGCTTATTAAAAATATTTGTTATAAAGAATCATTATTTGAGGACGAAATATAACAATGAATAGTTTAAAAAGTTACATAGAGTGTATTGTGGAAGACTTGGTCGATGAGGGAGCTCTTTCAATTTCTTTTTTAATTACATTTGTGTTTTTTTTTTATATTAATTAAATATATTTATTGTTAAAAGGTTAAAGTAGGTATATATATGGTGCAAACTTCCATTTCTCCTTGGGGCTATGCGACTTTCCAGTCAAGGATCTTCGATTTTCGGAGCTGAATTAGCTCTCTGAAACCTTTATGGTCTTGCTTGTAAATAAATACAGGCATTTTCTGTCTCTCGATGCAATTTCTGTAACACTCATGATATCTTCTTCTCACTACTGAACTATCACGACTCAGGCGCTAGCTCCTCCTCCGTTAACTCCTTCCCGCATGTGACCTCGGGCTATGTACACACACAAATTCGGGCATGGTCGAAAGTGGTTTGGGATCAACCCACTTTTTTGCAATAACGTGGTTTCAATTGCAACCCACTATCAAATTTTTAACATCCGAGTACTTTCCGTCCCTGCAATTCTTCGTGATTGTCGATCTCAAGATCTCGATGGTGCTTCTGAACCTGATGGTTCGGATCTGTCCTTTCTGAATTCTACGAATCAAAACTAACCCTTCTAAATCAACAACTGTGATTTATTCCATGATTTGGGCTTTGGGAGTTTCAAATCTCAACTCATGCTTTCTCCACAATGGCTATCTCCCAAAATAAAAGATCTGTTGACATTTGTCCTCCTCAAATCGACGGTTATAATTTACTTCGAACCTTCGATGTTCGGAGATTTCAATTCTCAGCTTCCTAGAGTATTATTATCCGAAGTTCACGATCTATCGCCACGTGTCCCTCTGGATATGATGGTCCAAATTTTCTTCGGGTCTTCGGGTTTCAGAAGTCTCAATTCTCAATCGAAACCCAATTGCAATTTACCCGAAGCTTACAATATGTTAACACGTATCCCTCATTAAATCAACAATCATTGTTTCCTTCGGCTCCTCTTGGATAGATCTTAACCCTTTATCTTATACAACTTCTGCAAATTCTTCTTCTAAAGGATTTCTTCGACACTTAGTCGATTTCTAGTCCTGTTCACTCCTTTCAACTGACCTCTGCACTTTTTTATGAGAAAAACCCGAGTTATTTCTCCAAGTCAAAGACTTCGCTTACGCACTCCTTGCACTTAATATGCATACGCTGCATACAAAAGTTCCACGCTATCTCTTCTGAGCTTCGAGTCGAAAAAGACTCTCTCACACACACTCCTTGCATTCGATATGCACTCCTTGCATAACTTACAGAAGAGAAAACACTTGAAACTTATTCAATTCTTCATAAATTCATTCTTTCACCGTGAACATCTTACAACCACAAAACACATAACAACAGTAAAACTGTAAAACAATATCAACACTGTACAATTGGATAAATTTTCTCTGTTCTATTCATTTCAGAAATAAATACATGATTACAACTTCTGTCTCTTAGAGAAATACAATGAAAACTTGTCTAAGGACCCAAAGCTTCCTCTCTCTTCTTCCTCCTATGTAAATTCTATCACACTCTACTCAAGCAGTTACCTACTTAGCTTAATTAATGCAACCTAATGACTAATACAGGCTAATATCCTACACCTGTAATATATTACAATTGTGTAAGGATTTACAATGATCCGTCAGTTCAAAATGGTGGCCCGACTTTACATACATCTAATTAATTAACGAGAGATTAAAAAAATCTCCACATCGCTACCAAGCTGGTTAAGAGTTGGTTTGGTTCTTTCAATGTGTTGTGTCAACTTCGCTTCCACGTCTTCTTTGTTTTGATTTGATAAGGATGCTCTTGCATCATAATCCTCTAGCCAAAATATTCATGGACTCCTTTCCATGAGCTCTCGCACTGTCTTGCCATGCTTAAAAATATCAGTTTCAGTTACCCAACTTGAATCTTCCACAGGGTGATCCTTCCACTTTATCAAATATTCAGGATGCATCTTTCTTTTGGTTTTCCTTCCAATTCTTTGTCCTAATATTTTCTCCATATGAGGTTTTTCTACTATGGGCATCTGCTCTTCCCATTGAATCTCTTCCTAATCATCCAATTCTCCCGTGTCATCTTTGTTATAAGGATACAAATTTGCAACATTGAATATCAATGATATTCCAACATTGTTCGACAAGTCTATCTCATAAGCATTTGCTGCAAATTTCCTAAGGATCTCGCATAGTCCTATCTTCTTCATCTTAAAATTATTATATGTTCCTCTTGGAAACCTCTCCTTCCTCAAATGAGCTAAAACTTCATCTCCCACTTCAAATTGAACTTCCCTTCTTTTCTGTTCAACTATGTCCTTATAATTTTGATTACTATCCTGTATTTTCCTCCTAACTTGATCATGAAGTCTTTGCATTTCTATAGAAAAATCTTCTGCTCCAACACTCTTGAATTCATCTTGTTTCAAGTCTCTCAAATTTGCAACCCCTCTTGGCTGTCTTCCATATACTATCTCAAATGGACTTTTTCCAGTGCTCCTATTAACTGAATTGTTAAATGTGAATTCTACCTATGCCAGAATCTGATCCCACTGACAACCTTGTTCAGTGACTAAACTCCTTAACAAATTTCCCAGACTTATGTTCACCACTTCAGTCTGTTCGTCTTTATGAGGGTGATATGTTGAACTAAAAGATAAATTAGTTCCCAACCTCTTCCATAGAGTCCTCCAAAAGTTTCCTACAAACTTAATGTCCCTGTCTGAGACTATACTTCTGGGCAATCCATGTAATCTCGCAACTTCTCTGAAAAACAAATTGGCTATGCATGTAGCATCATTTGTCTTCTGGCATGGTATGAAATGTGCCATCTTAGAAAATCTATCAACCACAACAAATATGGAATCAATTCCCTTTTGGGTTCTAGGTAATCCCAATACAAAATCCATACTAATTGCATCCCAAGGCCTTTCTGGAATAGGCAATGGCTGACACAAATCAATATTTTGTCTCTTTCCTTTTGCATGTTGACAAATTTTTCATCGATCTACAAATTTCTTCACATATTCCTTCAAACCTGGCCAATAATACAAACTACTCAGTTGTATAAATGTTTTTTCATGACCAAAATGTCCGGCTAAACCTCCACTATGTTTTTCTTTCAACAAATTATCTCTCATTGAGCATATTGGTATGCACAATTGGCTTCCTTTAAACAACAATCCATCCTGGATCAAATATTCTACCCATGAGTTGCTATCCCTCAACAAAGGATTTTCATATGCTTCGTAAGCCTCCTAAAATCTGGATCTTCCTGATACATTTCCTTAAGGTACTCAAAACCTAAGGTATTCACTTGGAATTCTTGTACAACCAAACTCCTCCTGCTCAAAGCATCTGCAAATTTATTACCACTTCTAGAAATATGTTTTATGACAAAAGTAAAATTTTGCATGAATTCCACCCACTTAGCATGCCTTTGATTCAATTTATCTTGCCTAGTAATAAATTGCAAAGCTTGATTATCATTATACAAGACAAACTCTTTCGGAATTAAATAATGTCTCCATTTTTTAAAAGCTTGAATCACTACATAAAACTCCTTGTCATATGTACAATATTTCTCCTTAGTGTCATTCAACTTCTCACTGAAATAAGCAACTAAACTATTATCTTGACTATAGACTGCTCCAATAGCTATTCCACTTGCATCACATCTTACCTGAAATGTTTTTCCAAAATCGGGTAAAACCAAAATTGGCTATTCTGTTATCTTCTTTTTCAACATTTTGAAGCTTTTCTTAGCCTCCTCTGTCCAATTAAAAGATTTGTGTTTCTTCTTCACAATGTCCATCATGGGTGCACATATACCACTAAAATTTCTGATAAACTTTCTATAAAAACTTGCTAACCCATGAAAACTTCTCACCTCAAATATGCTCCTTGGTGACGACCATTCTTTGATTACTCTCACCTTCTCTGGATCCATCTTCAATTCATTTGAAGAGATCACAAAACCCAAATATATGATTTCTGTCTTCATAAAAGAACTTTTCTTCAAGTTTATTAACAACTTTTCTTGCTGCAATCTCCTCATCACTAATGTCAAGTGCTTTAAATGTTCTTCCTCTGTTTTGCTGAAAACTAATATATCATCCAGATATACAATGACAAATTTACCTATGAAGTCCTTCAATACTTCATTCATCAACCTCATAAATGTTCTTGGAGCATTTGTCAATCCAAATGGCATGACTAACCATTCAAACAAACATTCATTTGTCTTGAATGTTGTCTTCCATTCATCTCCCTCTCTCATTCTTATCTAATGATATCCACTCTTCAAGTCTATTTTTGAAAAATAGCTTGCTCCACTCAAAAAATCCATTAAATCATCCATCCTGGGTAAAGGAAATCTATACCTGATGGTAATCTTGTTGATGGATCTAGAATCTGTACACATTCTCCATCCCCCATCCTTCTTTGGACTCAATACAGTTGGCACTGCACATGGGATTAGACTTTCCTTGACTAATCTTTTATCCAAAAACTCCTTAACTTGATCCTTAACTTCTTCATTCTCTCGAGGTGTCAGCCTATACGCTTCTTTATTTGGTAAACTGGCCCCCGGGATCAAGTTAATATGGTGGCTAATACTCCTAATGGGTGGTAATGAGTGAGGCAACTCATCCACTACCATGTCAACAAAATTCTCTAACAATTCTTGGATTTCTTCAGGTAAATCATTTATGGAAGTATTGGTAAGGATAACTCTCATCTTCCTCACTACAACAAATTTCATTTCTCGATATTTCTTGATCTCCTTCAAGAGGTCCTTCCCACTCATGAGAAGTATTCTTGTGCTGGCTTCTTCCTTTTCTTTCTTCTCTTCTATTGGCAGTAACATGCGGGTTCTACCATTTTTTTCCAGAGTATAAGTATTATTCCTCCCATCATGAATGACATTCCTATCAAACTGCCATGGTCTCCCCAACAAAATATGACAAACATCCATGGGAATTACATCACACATAATCTCATCTTTATAGCCTCCTATTTTAAATTCAACTTTGCATTGTTGACTTACCATTACTTGATATCCTTTCTACAACCACGATACTTGATATGGACTTGGGTGTGCATTTGTCTCCAGCTTCAGCTTCTCCACCATTTCTGTAGATACTAAATTATCAGTGCTCCCACTGTGTATAATAATTTTGCAAACTTTGTCCTTTGTTTTACGAGCAGTCCTGAACAACCTCATTCGCTGAACTGAGCATTCTATTTCCTTCTTTTTCTTTAGAAGAACTTTCCGCATCATAAGGTTTTGTCCTCCTTCTGTTGCTTCTTCTTCCACATTCTTCTGGACTTCATGAATGTGTGATTCTCCTCCTCCTTCTTTCTTCCTCTCGAGGCATTCCCAAGACATGTGTCATGTCTTTCCACAAGCACAACATTTAACTCCACCTCCTCTACCTCTTCCTCTTCCTCGAGGAAAAGAGTTTCTCCCACCAAATGATATTCTTTGGTAACTTCCTCCTCTTTCATAATGACCATATGATTTCTCACTCTCTTCCTTGGGTTTTGGTGCCTTATCATAGATAATTCCCTTACCTCTATTTGAGCCTATGCTTCTGTTTCACTCACTCTAGTTTTTGGCCAACTTTTCTTCTGCCTTTAGTGCAATCTGATAAGAATATTCCACTGTCCTTATAGTCATCATGCTAATATCATCCTAGATTTCATACTTCAAGCCATTTATATACTTGGAAACATTTTCATCATCTTTCTCTCTTTGTCCAGTCCTAATATTCAACCTATAGAATTCCTATGTATACTCTTTCACTGTCATACCCCTTTGTCTCAGATTTTGCAACTTTCTGAACAGATTTGTCTGGTAATCCTTAGGTATGAATTTAGCCTTCAGTTTGGATACCATCCTATTCCAATTATTTATCTTTTGTCTGCTTTTGCTCCTCCTCTCTACCTATAGTTCATCCCACCACAATGCTGCATGTCCCTTTAATCTGGTGACAACATGTCTCACCTTCCTTCCTTCGTCGACATCTTCATAGTCGAAATAATTTTTCATGGACCTTATCCAGTCCAATATCTCTTCGACATCCAAATTACCTTCATACATTAGGACGTTCATCATTTCTCTAGCTCCCAACTTCACAACAACTTTCAATAAGCGTTCTTTAGCCGCATCTTCTCATGTAGCTTCTTCAACCTCTAATTCTTCGCTTTCTGAATCGTTGATGTCTTCAATGGAAAGTGTTCTTCTTTTCATTGCTTCCATCGCTTCCAACCTTGTGCGAATTTATCTCACTTCCCTTCCTACAACACGATTTACTATAGGTGGATCTACGTGTATCCTTGGCGACATTATTTCAACTGCTCCTAACACATAGAATACAACTTCAAGTTTTTTTTCCAGGCTCTGATACCACTTGGTGCAAACCCCCCTTTCTCCTTGGAGATGCACGACCTCCCGATCAAGGATATTCAATTCTCAGAGCTGAATTAGCTCTCTGAAACCTTAATGGTCTCGCTTGTAAATAAACACAGGCCTTTTATGTCTCTCGATGCAAGTTCTGTAACACTCACGATCTCTTCTTCTCGCTACTTAACGATCATAACTCAGGCACTAGCTCCTCCTCCATTAACTCCTTCCCACATGTGACCTTGGGATATGTCCACACACAACTTCGGGTGCAGTCGAAAGTGGTTTTGGATCAACCCACATTTCTCCCTGCAATTCACTACCAATCGCCACACGTCCTTTTTGCAATACCGTGGTTTCAATTGTGGCCCGCTATCAAATTTTTAACATATGAGTACTTTTTGTCCCCACAATCCTTCGTGATCGTCGATCTCAAGATATCGACGATGCTTCTAAACTTGATGGTTCATATATGTCCTTTCCCAATTCTACGGATCATAAATAACCCTTCTAAACCAACGACTGTGATTTATTCTGTGATTCGGGCTTCAGGAGTTTCAAATCTTAACTCCTTCTTTCTCCATAATGGCTATCTCAAAAAATAAAATATCTTTTGACATTTGTCCTCCTCAAATCAATGGTTATAATTTACTTCGGACCTTCGAGGTTCGGAGATTTCAATTCTCAACTTCCCAAAGTATTATTATCCGAAGTTCGTGATCTGTCGCCACGCATCTCTCTGGATCTGACAGTCCAGATTTTCTTCAAGTCTTCGGGTTTCGACAGTCTCAATTCTCAATTGAAACCCAATTGCAATTTACCCGGAGCTTACAATATGTTGACGCATATCCCTCCTTAAATCAATGGTCGTTGTTTCCTTCGACTCCTCTTGGATAGATATTAACCCTTTATCTTGTCCAACTTCCGCAAATTCTTCTTCTGAAGGATTTCTTCAACACTTAATCAATTTCTAGTCCTGTGCACTCCTTGCAACTGACCTCTGCACTTTCTTATGAGAAAAACCAGAGTTATTTCTCCAAGTCAAAGACTTCACATACACACTAATTGCGCTTAATATGCATACTCTACATACAAAAGTTCCATGCTATCTCTTCTGATCTTTGAGTCGAAAAAGACTCTCTCACACGCACTCGCGTTCAGTATGCACTCCTTGCATAAATTACATAAGAGAAAACACTTTAAACTTATTCAATTATTCATAAATTTATTCCTTCACCGTGAACAACATACATCCACAAAACACATAACAACAGTAGAACTATAAAACAGTATCAACACTGTACAATTGGATAAATTTTCTCTATTCTATTCATTTCAGAAATAAATACATGATTACAACTTTTGTCTCTTACAAAACTACAATGAAAACTTGTCTAAGGACCGAGAGCTTCCTCACTCTTCTTCCTCCTATCTAAATTCTATCACACTCTACTCAAGCGGTTACCTACTCATCTTAATTAATGCACCCTAATGAATAATACGAGATAATATCCTACACCTGTAATATATTATAGTCGTGTAAGGATTTACAATGATCCATCAATTCAAAACGGTGGCCCAACTTTACATACATCTAATTAATTAATGAGAGATTAAAAAAATCTCTACATCGCTACCAAGCTGGTTAAGTGTCGGGTTGGCTCTTTCAATGCGTTGATGTGTCGAATTCACTTCCATGTCCACTTTGTTTTGATTTGATATGGATGCTCCTGCATCAACATACATATGTATTTATTTTTTAATTACATTTGTGTTTTTTTATTATATTATTTTAATATATTTTTTGTTAAAAGGTTAAAGTAGTATATATACATATGTATTGATTGATTAAATAATGTGTTTTTTTTTTTTTTTTAATTTAAAAAGATTTAGGATTCTATTATATTTACAAAAGTGTAAAAACAAACTAGAGGGGTTTGTCATTAAAGGAAACCAAACCCTAAAATCTGACAGAGTCACAAAGATATCAAGTTAATATCACCAAGAGTTTGTTTCCTATCAAAGATACACATATATAGTTTTTAGGTTCTGGGGCCTATAGCCATAAGACATATCTATACTAGGAAGAATATTTTGATGCTTAAGATCCTGAATAGTTGTCTGAGATAAACAAAAAAGACTTGACCCACAATCAAAATCAGAATAAGAAACATGGACTATTTAACCTGGTTCACACTTTGCATGATGAATCTTGCTCGAAGTTGGGGTTCCTACATGAGCATGTGCATCCCCCTCAAAGTAGAGGTCTTCCATGTCTATCAGGTAGTTGATCAACCCCAGTGGACTCTGCATCAATGGGTTGTGCTCCCACTGCTCCTTCTACTGGGTTTTCTAGGTGACTCTAAATCTAATTCCATGCTAGGACTGACAAAACTATTCTATTTTTCCTTCGATGATGTGAATGGTGTGTAGCATGTCTACTTAATCACATTTTGTTTTATGTAGGTATTTTCCAACGATGGCCTTGACCATCCAATAGGTCTCCAAAAACCTGAAACATTTGGTGTCTCTAGTTATGGTATGTACTGGATATTCCACCCAATCATTAGCCTCATCGATAATCTCATTGTCTAGGAGTTCCTGACGTTGCAAATGAACCAAATCCTCTAGTTCTTCTACTTCCTTAATTTCTTCCTCTAAACATAATTCCATGAATGTCATCTTGGTTTCCCATGCATCCCTAGTTGCTCGGGTGGAGTGGGTAGGACCCTTTGAATTCAAGGCCTCCTTATCGTGTTGGCCCGGTTTCCACCATTTGCCTTTCCTTTTCCAAAGGCAGACCATCATTTTGAATTTACAACTAGAGGGCATAAACCAAATTATATTGATAGGGAGAAGCATAGGATTTCCAAACAAAGGTATCTCTTTGTGATCGAGTAGCAGTGCCAGACACAATCTCACTGTTATGGCCCAAACAATTTGAGAATTTTCCAAGGCATTCTTATAGATGGGTTCGTCGTCCCTCCTGCTAGGTGAGTGCGGCATCATAAAAACATGAGCAATAACCATTTTCATCCATGTTCCATCAATGTCGTAACTGCTTTAATCTCGGTCTAGATCCATCGTCATCTTCATAAATGAATGTTGTGTGCTAGCTCTTGGGAAACCCTTAAAGTTGTCATGTTTTTATGTTATGGACGGATCGCTACTCATATTCCTCCGCATCACTTCAAACATAGCCCACTCATGTCAAAGGACATATGGTGTACCTTCCAGTTTCCTTTGCATGAGTTTGTTTGAGCATTTGTCCTTTCCAATTGCTTCGAGTGTCGAATCGCCCTCGTGTAAAACCTCCCTCACGTCATGTTCCCTCTCCTCAGGCCCAACCATATCCATCTATCGTAATTTGTCAATTTGGTCTTGGATCCCTCGTGGTAGTGGGCCCCTTCCCTCCACATGCAATGTTGATTGGGTAGAGACACCCCCACATTAGCCATATGAACCACCATGACATTGGATTTGTGGTGAACATGCTTAGGAATTATGATGGGGATTGATCTAGCAATCCTAGTTGTTTTGGAGAGACCATATGCTAGGAGCTAATGCTTCAAGAGATTTTATGGTGGATTCCCATTCAAGATATTCCTCAAAGCCACAATAAGAACCCGGCAATATCCTTCTATGATAAGGGTTCTAAAACCTTTCTCTTGAGCGATTTCTAACCCCTTGAGGAAGCCAGATAGCTTCGCTGCATTATTCGAGGAATTACCCAAGTTTGAAGTGAATAAGACCTTCAATCCTCCCTGATGGTTTCTGAAAAATCCACCCGCTCCCACTAAGCATGGATTCCCTTTTGAGGCACCATTGCATTTCATCTTAAAGAATCCCTCATGAGGATGTTTCCAGTGCTTTCTAGGTCTCACTCGTGTGGGTTTTTTAACGAGGGATGTCTTCTTCAAATAGGAGCCAAGGTTCCAATTTTTAAAAATGATGGCTTCATGCTTCTTCAGTTTCACATCTTGCGATGACTAGGTAGATGATTCTACGGTTTCCTGAACATTGGTGTGGATGGTGAACCACACCTGTTCATTTGTAAGGGATTTGTTTTTGAAAATTCTTCTATTTATTTCTTTCCAAACATTCTACAACAATAATTGTATGAAGGTGTTCTAGGATATGTTAATAATTGGGTTAGCATAGATGTATTTTCCTAATTCTTATATGGTCCTTGGAATGTCGTGTCGTACCATTTCTGAACTTTTGAATAATTATGATCCTTTGTCCCATAAATAGGTTTCCGTTCTGCAAGAACCCAACATGTGGTTGAGTGATTCCTCCTCTGCTTCGAACATCATACACATGGAGCGCCCTATGAAGCCTCTTCATATCAGGTGGTCCGAGGTCATAATTTTTTGAATGGATACGAGTCACTGGAAATTTGAAATCTTTGGCCAGGTGGCCAGTTGCTATACCTTATCCTAAAGTGGTTTGTGATGCTCCTCTCCCAATCCTATCATTTCTATGTAGGCATCTTTCACTCGAAAATTTCCATCACCTTGCTTTCTCCACTTGATAATGTCCTCCCTTGTTCTTATTTCTATTTGTCTCTCCCTTAATACTTATAACATCTACCTTTTCATGTCATCACCCCACACTATTGTCCAAGCCTCCAAGTGTTTCTAGATCCTTGTATATGGGTTCATCATGCCTTACTGAGTCTGCCAATATTGGTAAACGTTTGTCCATCCTGCCCATATCATTGTCTATCTCAGGTCCTGAAAATGTTCTCAATGCTCGATGGTGGGGTGCTAATCCCACACATCATCCCAAAAGAGGGCTGATCACCCATTCTGGGCCTCCCAAAAACATTGATGTTGAACCATGCCTGAATGTTTCCATGCATTGTTCCATATCAAGGACCCTACATTATCTCCCTTATCTCGTATCATCTCCTCCTGGGGGATCTTTGGGGAATATTTGTTTTTCCATATCTTTTCCCACAAATAAGTATGATTTTTAACCCACCTCCACCATATTTTGGCTACTAGCGCTTGGTTGACTGCTTGTGGCTCTCTAATTCCCATATCACCCCTATTCTCAGGCATACATATATTCTTCCACTCAACCAGAGCCCATTTTTTTTATTTTTTTTTATTTTTCCGCCCCTCCCTAGAGGAATGAGTGTTGCAGATTCTTGATTTTCTTCATAATTTTTTTGGCTGCAGATAACACTGAAAAAAGATACATTGGCATGGACATAAGGACTTATTTAATTAATAGGATCCTCCCCCAAAGAGATAGAAAGTGGTGATTCCAACTAGATAATTGGCCTTATGTTTTGGAAAGGAGATCTTCCTAGGATGCATTGCATAGATCTTTGGCTATGGAAGGGGGGGGGGAAGGTATTTGGAGGGAGGGGATGCCTGCTGAAAGCCTAGGTATTTGGATTGATTGGGGAATGTTGAAGAAAAAAAAAATAATATTTATCTAGGTTGATTAGGGTCTCGAAGGCCTTATTGAATAGGTACGATTTTTTTTTAAAGTCCAGGGCTTCTCTTACAGTCGATTGTCTTATTAGGGAGGTGTCATCTACGAAATGTAAATGCAAGAGAGACTCATCCACTGAGTGTAGGGATATACCCTGAATTGATCCAACCTTTTTTTCTTGGGATACACGTATGCCAAGGCCCTTTTCTAGGATAATATAAAGAAACAGGGAGAGGGGGTCACCTTGTTCAAGGCCTTGAGAGGGGTTGAAAGTTATAGAAGGGGTTCCATTCACTAAGATGGAGAAAAAGGTTGAGGAAACCAGGTTTAAGATCCACTCTACCCAATCCTTCCTAAAGCCAAAATCTACCAACATCTTTCTGAGAAACTCCCAGTTCATATGAACATAGGCTTTGGACATGTCTAACTTAATCATCGTCCCTTTTTCCTCATGGAATTAAGGGAGTGGATGGTCTCATGAGCCACCACTATACCATTCAAAATTTTCTTTCCCTCCACAAAACCCCCTTGTTCTTGTGAGATAATGATGGATAGGATGGGCTTAAGTCTAGAGTCTATTAACTTAGACACAATCTTATAAATGACATAACACAGGCAAATAGGCCAGAACTTATTTGAAGTGTTGGCTTCCTTGACCTTGGAGATTAAGGTGATGAAAGTGGCTTTAAAGGCATGTAGGATGGATCTATACATGCGAGACTCTTCAACCACTTCCAAAATATCTCTCCCCAGGATCGATTAGCTTGCCTAAAACAAATCAATGGTGAATTCGCCTGGTCTCAGGGCTTTCCCTGGGGCCAAGTCCTTAAATATTGCTTCCACTTCCTCCACAAACGATGGTAACATTAGAATTCAGTTCTATTATGGGGATACCAAATTGGCGATAAACCCTGTGATCCTTTGGATGGATTCCTCTTGATTGTTTGGATATGTCAGTAGTTTCCTGAAGTAGTTTGACAGTTCAACCTCAATGTCCTCCTAAGTTTCCTTGATTTCTCACCCCACGAATTTGAGGGATGCAATCTTGTTTCTACTTCTTTGTTGCAAAAGTGATTTGTGGAAAAAATTGGTATTCTTGTCCCCCTCTTTGAGTCATCTGATTTAGGACTTTTGTTTCTACAACATTTCCTCTTGTTTGTCCCTTCTAATCAGTTCCAGTTTTATTTCTTCATCCTTGGTTTTCGAAGCTTGGATCTCCACCATCTTTGCTTCCAGTATCATTTTTTCCTCAAAGATATTTTTGAAGAACTCCTTGTTCCATATCTTAATTAAGTGGTGCGCATGTTTGAGCCTTTTCTAGAACTAATACATATTTGTTCCATATAAATTATTTTTCTCCCTCCACTAAATTTCTAGGTTCTATTTGAAGTCAGGGTGTTCTAAAAAAACAATTTCAAAGCAGAAGGTTTTGGGTTCCTCTTTTAAGATCCATTTTCATTCTAACACAATTTGCTAGTGATCTGATCCAAAGTACGGAAGGGCATCCTTAGAGAGATGCTGCATTGAATGGAAAAAGGTTTCAATGACTAAGAACCCGTCTAGCCACACTACAATCCTTTTGTCAGTACCTCTTTTGTTGTTCCAAGTGAACAAACCACTCCTTGTGGGAATATCTATTAATCTAAGGTTCTTTGTTAATGTCCCAAAGGCTTCATTCTCGTGGTCCAGTCTTCTAGAACCGCCCTTTTTTCCTAATAGATATTTAATCATGTTAAAATCCCCTCCCACAATATAGGGTTGTTGTTGCATAGTAGTACCTAAGAAATTTAACTCCTCTAATAAATCCCTCTTTTGACCTGGAGCTTGATGTACACATGCATTTGAAACATAACCCGACTCACTCATAGATGTTACTATGAATTTTACCATGAGGATCCACTAGTGCGATGAGTGAACCTAAACTTCCAGAGAGTCTTGATCCCATAGGCTGGCTAATCCTCATGAGGCCCCTTCAGCGGAAATTGCTACTACTTCACATCCTTTCCACAGTTTTTGAGCTATCCTTCTCATTGTTCCCAAGTCACATTTTGTTTCTTGTAACATAACTAAATCTACTTTCTCTTGTTTGATCCTCTTTCATGAAATGTTTAGATGGTGCATTAAGTCCTCTCACATTCCATGATACAATATTCATATTTGACATTTTGGTTGGGAGGGGAAATAATTGTCCTAAAGGCCTACCACCTGGCATGAATCTACCAGTAGGGCCCCTATTTCATTTATTTTCTATTTGTGATGCTTTATTCCTCTCTTCCTTTCCTCTCATGGACTCGTTTTCATAGGTTTGAGGGGGTTGGTTTTGGTTCCTAGGTTTCTTGTGGTGGATGATGGGGACCCTTGGGCGGCTCCCACCCCTTTTTCCTTTTGACAGATCCCTTTGAAATTTACTAGTTTGTGGATGTGCATGTTGTTTACTATTTTTTCTCCATTTGATACTCTTAGAGATGTCATATCCACCTCAACTTCCTCTAGATCCATTTCAGCTTCGACTTCCTCCTTCGAATCAGATTCTAGGTTCTGGGTATCGTTCATCTCTACTTCCCCTTCTGCCACTGCCCCTTTCCCAGATCCAAGGAGGTATTCCTTCTTTTGGGTATTTCCTCCCCTATTGCAAATGTCTTGTTAGTGTATTCCTTCTGATCCTTTGATTTAACATCCTCCCTTGGTTAACTAGTATCCTTCTCCAAGGTTTGAAATCTGTTAGCCGTTTTCTGTTCTAGATTTGTTTCCAACTATTTAGTTTCCCTTATGCTTAACTTTATTTTGCTTGGGATTTTCGAGAAACCCTCCTAGTCAATTTCCTATTTTGATTTGTTTTACGAGTTTGTAGCATTTTGGGGGCAGTCCCTAAAAAGGTGTCCATGAATGTGGCACTTTCTACATCTGAATGGGATATGCTCATAGTCTAGGGGTGTAGTCCAATCATTGTCTTGGTATGACACTATGATTGACTCCGGTAGGGCACTTGCTACATTCATGTATACACAAATTCTAGCATAAGAGATGTACTTTCTATTTTGGTGACTTCTGATAATTTGATGAAGGATCCTAGTGTGTTCCCGATACCCTCTAGGGTTTCAAGATCCCAGAACTCCCTTGGGAGTGAGTACATTTTGATCCACACTGGTGCTGCTGTGAAATTTTCTATCTCTAGTGAAAATATCTCTATGCAGTATCTCATTCACAGGCTGGTTGAATTAAAGAAATATGGACCCTCTTCAAAGACTTTATCCCTATCCCTCATCTCTGAGAATATGATTTAAAAAAAACTCTTATATCCAAGTTGTAGGATAATTTGACCCTTCACCTTCCAACGAGAATTTATCCATATCTCTAGGGCCTTTTCCGAGGGACAAATCCTCATTAATTTCCCTATAAGTGCATGGTATTTCATCCATTGGATGTAGTTCCCGATGCTTGACAATGTGACCTCGTATCTAGTGTTACAAAAAAATAGGATCGCAAAACAATAAAAGAAAACAAATGAGGAAATAAAACACAAAAGATGCACAATACAATAGAGACACATATATACATGGTTCACCCAGTGTGGGTTACGTCCACCAAAGAAATCGCCAGGTCCTTCCTTTTTATTATCCAACAAAATGAAAGGATACGACCTACAACACACTCGTTGTAACTTCCTCTTCATTATATCAGAGTCTCTTCTCTCAGAATACAATATTTACGATGATACACAAACACAATACAATTCCCTCATAAAAGAGGGTTGCCTTCTAGGGAAAAAAACCCTAACATAACTTATACCGTCTGATCTGGGACCTTATAATGAATGGTCCATATTTACTATGAAATTACAATATACATTTACAAGGCAATTTTTCCTTCGGGGGATTCTCCCCCGAACCCCCGCCAGGCGCC
>JASDQU010102987.1:301651-315956 GCA_032191745.1 Picea mariana
CTTTTCTGCCCTCCTGTCCCTTTTTCCTTTATTCTCTTTTTCACCAATTATTTGAAGAATGCCATATCATTGGTGAACCAAATCACCAGATGCAGACAATATCCAAGTCATAAGATGATTCCCATAAATTATGGGGTGATAACAAAGTCCAGGGATTCTCTTACAGTCGATTGTCCTATTAGGGAGGTGTCATCTACGAAATGTAAATGCGAGAGAGCCTCATCCACTGAGTGTAGGGATATACCCTGAATTGATCCAACCTTTTTTTCTTGGGATATACGTATTCCAAGGCCCTTTGCTAGGATAATATAAAGAAATGGGGAGAGGGGGTCACCTTGTTTAAGGCCTTGAGAGGGGTTGAAAGTTCTAGAAGGGGTTCCATTCACTAAGATGGAGAAAAAGGTTGAGGAAACTAGGTTTAAGATCCACTCTACCCAATCCTCCATAAATCCAAAAGCTACCAACATCTTTCTGAGAAAATCCCAGTTCATACGAACATAGGCTTTGGACATGTCTAACTTAATCATCATCCCTTTTTTCCTCATGGCATTGAGGGAGTGGATGGTCTCATGAGCCACCACTATACCATCAAAAATTTTCTTTCCCTCCACAAAACCCCCTTGTTCTTGTGAGATAATGATGGATAGGATGGGATTAAGTCTAGAGGCTATTAACTTAGACACAATCTTATAAATGACATAACACAAGCAAATAGGCCAGAACTTATTTACAGTGTTGGATTCCTTGACCTTGGGGATTAAGGTGATGAAAGTGGCTTTGAAGGCATGTAGGATGGATCCGTACATGCGAGACTCTTCAACCAATTCCAAAATATCTCTCCCCAGGATCAATTAGCTTGCCTAAAACAAATCAATGGTGAATTCACTTGGTCTCGGGGCTTTCCCTGGGGCCAAGTCCTTAAATATTGCTTCCACTTCCTCCACAAACGATGGTAACATTAGAATTTGGTTCTGTTATGGGGAGACCAAATTGGCGATAAACCCTGTGATCCTTTGGATGGCTTCCTCCTTGTGATTGTTTGGATTTGTTAGTAGTTTCCTGAAGCAGTTTGACAGTTCAACTTCAATGTCCTCCTAAGTTTCCTTGATTTCTCCCCCCACCAATCTGAGGGATGCAATCTTGTTTCTACTTCTTTTTTGCAAAAGTGATTTGTTGAAAAAATTGGTATTCTTGTCCCCCTCTTTGAGTCATTTGATTTAGGACTTTTGTTTCTACAACATTTCCTCTTGTTTGTCCCTTCTGATTAGTTCCAGTTTTATTTCTTCATCCTTGGTTTTCGTAGCTTGGATCTCCACCATCTTTGCTTCCAGTATCATTTTTCCCTCAAAGATATTTTTGAAGAACTCCTTGTTCCATATCTTAATTCAGTGGCATGCATGTCTAATCCTTTTCTGGAACCGATACATCTTTGTTCCATATAAATTATTTTTCTCTCTCCACCAAATTTCTAGGTTCTATTTGAAGTCAGGGTGTTCTAAAAAAACAATTTCAAAGCGGAAGGGTTTGGGTTCCTCTTTTAAGATCCATTGTCATTCTAACACAATATGCTAGTGATCTGATCCAAAGTAGGGAAGAACATCCTTAGAGAGATCCTTCTTTGAATGGAAAAAGGTTTCAATGACTAAGAACCTGTCTAGCCATAGTACAATCCTTTTGTCAGTACCTCTTTTGTTGTTCCAAGTGAACAAACCACTCCTTGTGGGAATATCTATTAATCTAAGGTTCTCTATTAATGTCCCAAAGGCTTCATTCTCGTGGTCTAGTCTTCTAGACCCACATTTTTTTTCTAATAGATATTTAATCATGTTAAAATCCCCTCCCACAATATAGGGTTATTGTTGCATAGTAGTACCTAAGAAATTTAACTCCTCTAATAAATCCCTCCTTTGCCCTGGAGCTTGATGTCCACATGCATTTGAAACATAACTCGACTCACTATAGTTGTTACTATGAATTTTACCATGAGGATCTGCTGGTGCGCTGAGTGAAGCTAAACGTCCAGAGAGTCTTGATCCCACAGGCTAGCTAATCCTCATGAGGCCCCTTCAATGGAAATTGCTACTACTTCACATCCTTTCCACAGTTTTTGAGCTATCCTTCTCATTGTTCCCGAGTCACATTTTGTTTCTTATAACATAACTAAATATACTTGCTCTTGGTTGATCCTCTTTCATAAAATCCTATGTTTAGATGTTGCATTAAGTCCTCTCACATTCCATGATACAATATTCATATCTGACATTTTGGTTGGGAGGGGAAATAATTATTCTGAAGGCCTACCACCTGGCATGAATCTACCACTAGGGGCCCCATTTGATTTATTTTCTATTTGTGAGGCTTTCTTCCTCTCTTCTTTTCCTCTCATGGACTCTTTTTCATAGGTTTGAGGGGGTTGGTTTTGGTTCCTAGGTTTCTTGTGGTGGATGATGGGGACCCTTGGGCAGCTCCCACCCCTTTTTCCTTTTGACAGATCCCTTTGAAACTTACTAGTTTGTGGATGTGCATGTTGTTTACTATTTTTTCTCCATTTTCTACTCTTAGAGATGTCATATCCACCTCAAATTCCTCTAGATCCATTTCTCATTCTATTTCAGCTTCGACTTCCTCCTCCGAATCAGATTCCAGGTCCTGGGTATCGTTCATCTCTACTTCCCCTTCTACCACTACTCTTTTCCACGATTTGAGGAGGTCTTCCTTCTTTTGGGTATTTCCTCCCCTATTGCAATCGTCTTCTTAGTGTATTCCTTCTGATCCTTTGATTTATCATCCTCCCTTGGTTAACTAGTATCCTCCTCCAAGGATTGAAATCTGTTAGAAGTTTTTTTCTCTGGATTTGTTTCTAACTATTTAGTTTCCCTTATGCTTAACTTTCTTTTGCTTGGTATTTTCGAGAAACCCTCCTAGTCGGTTTCCTCTTTTGATTTGTTTGACAAGTTTGTAGCATTTTGGGGGCAGTCCCTGAAAAGGTGTCCATGAACGTGGCACTTTCTGCATTTGAATGGGATATGCTCATAGTCTAGGTGTGTAGTCCAATCATTGTCTTGGTATGACACTATGATTGACTCCGGTAGGGCACTTGCTACATTCATGTATACACAAATTCTAGCATAAGAGATGTACTTTCTAGTTTGGTGACTTTTGATACTTTGATGAAGGATCCTAGTGTGTTCCCGATTCCCTCTAGGGTTTTGAGGTCCCAGAACTCCCTTGGGAGTGAGTACATTCTGATCCACACTGGTGTTGCTGTGAAATTTTATTTTTCTAGTGAAAATATCTCTGTGCAGTATCTCATTCACAGGCTGGTTGAATTAAAGAAATATGGACCCTCTTCAAAGACTTTATCCCTATTCCTCATCTCCAAGATTATGATTGTAAAAAAACCCTTATATCCTAGTTGTAGGATAATTTGACCCTTCACCTTCCAACGAGAATTTATCCATATCTCCAGGGCCTTTTCCGAGGGATAGATCCTCATTAATTTCCCTATAAGCGCATGGTATTTCATCCATTGGATGTAGTTCCCGATGATGGATGATGTGACCTCGTATCTAGTGTTATAAAAAAATAGGATCGCAGAACAATAAAAGAAAAAAAATGTGGAAATAAAACACAGAAGATGCACAATACAATAGAGACACATATATACATGGTTCACCTAGTGTGGGTTACGTCCACCAGAGAAATTTCTAGGTCCTTCCTTTTTATTATCCAACAAAATGAAAGGATACGACATACAACATAGTCGTTGTAACTTCGTCTTCTTTATATCAAAGTCTCCTCTCTCAGAATACAATATTTGCGATGATACACAACCAACCACAATATAATTCCCTCATAAAAGAGGGTTGCCTTATAGGGAAAAAATCCCTAACATAAATTATACCATCCGATCTACGACCTTATAATGAACAGTCTAGATTTACTATGAAATTACAATATACATTTACAAGGCAAGTTTTCCTTCGGGGGCTTCACCCCTGAACCCCCGCCGGGTGCCTACTCACCCCCAGACCCCTCCAATCGGGGGGATGAGCTCCTCGGACCCTGTGGGGGGGAAACCCCTCCCTGCAACCCCCCCCCCTCGCATGGAGGGGTGTATAGTATTCATGGGGTATAAACATGGCTGAAAAAAAGACCTCTAAATCAAGAAGATAATCAGGCTCCACAACGAACATCTAAGGTTTTCACTTGCTTTCACTAGACAACCTTTTTGTAGATGCTTCCTCTCTTTGTCCTTGCTTGACCATTTTTCGGTCTGATCCCGTGGTTCAGTATTTCCTTTGCTTCCCCCCCATTTATAAATATTCCCCCTATGATTTCAGGATTCCCGTTATGACATTCTTAAAGGAATTCTTAACTATAGCTGACATACCCTCCTCTATTTCCAGGACTAGTGTTTGTTCTTCCATCCTTTTGTGTACCTATTTCCACAAATATGTACCTTTCGAGTCCTCCCCCCCACCCCCCCTTGATAGAGATCCTTGTACACTTACCACAGATAGAACCCTAGGTGCTCACCCTGCACCTTCTGCCTCCATCACTCCTCTTGGACCAATATAGAAATCATGTGTATTGATTTTAATTTTTATTAATATATACAAAACTAATTAAAAATAAAAATAAGTATTAAGATATATATATATATATATTAAAATTTAAGTTTTTTAAATAATATATTATTTCATAATACGATAATAAATTTTATCATACCTGCTTGTGAATATATAATTATAAAAAATATATATATATTAAATTAATATTGGAATTTGATTTTACATTAATGTTTATTCTACTCCCAAGAA
This sequence comes from Picea mariana, assembly GCA_032191745.1. Taxonomy (NCBI): domain Eukaryota; kingdom Viridiplantae; phylum Streptophyta; class Pinopsida; order Pinales; family Pinaceae; genus Picea; species Picea mariana. The sequence continues at coordinate 306,475 of JASDQU010102987.1, forward strand.
TGAGTCTCGGCATAAGGTTAACCTTAATTTATAATCAATAAAACCTATTGTCAATACAATTCGGTATACTATCATGGAGTTGATTTAGAGTATGCAATTTTGCATAGTTTCCATGGACACGTACATATTCAAAGTAGTTTATACTCTTGCGTTGTTATACACAATACCCTTGAAAAATACATGCTAAGAAATTTAGATATCAAATTAAAAATTTAACTGGAAAAATTCTCATTAATAAATCTTATGCACATGTATTTGTTTGAAGCAATTTCCACTCCTACATTGTTATACACAATATCTCACTACTCCCTAGAAAAGGAATCTACTTATCAAATAGAGATATTTGCTAGAAAATAATAGCTTAGGTTGATATATTGGTTAATGATAAAGGAAATCTTTCCAAAGAAGTTATTTTAGGCAATGTTGTACGAGTATTTCCCTATATATCACTACTTCCCTAGAAAAGGAATTTACTTATCAAATAGAGATATTTGCCAGAAAACAATAGCTTATGTTGGTATATTGGTTAATAATAAAGGGAATGTTACCAAATATTGTTCTGAGTTCTTTAGGATGTGCAACGAGTGCACAATAGAACATTGGAGGTTCTGTAGCCAGCGCAAGGAGTGCACATCTGAACTCCATTGAGTCAGAGAAGAACGTGTCAGGAGGACACACTAGAGAAATCACAAAACTCAAGAGGAACCTCAAGGTTACTGAATACCTTAGAGGAGAAACTATGCAGAGGAAGCACAAAGAGACAAAGTTACTGAATACTCTGTAAGAAAGAGCTCTGCATGGTGTGCATTGAGAAGGAGGTTTCCAGGAAGGCACAAAGTTTTCCTTTGAAAGAAAGTGGAAGGGATGAGACCCTTTTGGAGTTCTGAGCCAGTTAAAAAGATCAGAAGAGATAGAGAAAAGAGTGAGTAGAGACGAACTTATTCCAAGTCCCAAAGCTCAGAAGAGATATCCTTAGCAAAAATGAAGATGAAACCCAAGATAGTCAGGTTCGCAGGAGGAAGTTTAAAGGCCGAAGTCTTTGAACACCTACAAAATCTTCCAAGTCGGAAGAAATAAAAAGCTCAGGAGGAGGAGAGACAAAAACCGTCAGATCTGTTGTTGGAAGAAGTCTGGACCGTTAGATCAATGTCCAGGAAAGTAAAGGAGAGCATTGACAAGGAAACAGATCCCATCCATCAGATTTGAGTGAAAAGGATTGGCAGTTGTCCGATCCAGGTAAAATGCATGAGCCTTAACCCTTTGTGTGCACAAGAGAGTGAACTTGCCAAAGTCCTGAAGTCCTGAAGTGATTAGGGACCGTTCATTGTCAAGAGGGACAGGTGGCGCAAGATTTACAACTCTGGAGTGAAAGCACTTCGAGAGCCTGTAGACAAGGAGGGAGTGAAATCATCGAAGGGTCAAAGTAGATCTTGGGCGTTGGTCGCCAGGGGGGTACATGTCAACATATATGAGTCTTCAGGTGAAAGAACTCCAGGAGGAATGAGTATGAAGGAGTTTGAAACTCCTGAACCCCGAAGAGCTAAAGTGAATTTGGACCGTCAGATCCAGAGGGATGTGTGGAAAAGATCTATGAACTTTGGGTGAAAGCACCCCGAAGAGCCGAAGTGAATATGGGTCGTCAGATCCAGAGGGACACGTAGAGGAAATCCATTGTATTTGGGTGAAAGCACTTCGGGAGGAACGCGGTCGTAGGAGTTTGAAACTTCCAAAGACCGAAGAGATGAAGTGGATCATGGCCATCAGATCCATAAGGACACGCGTCGATAGATTGTGAACTCTGGGTGAAATCACTCTGGGAGAAAGCGAAGGAGGAGAGTTTGAAACTCCCGAAGCCCAAATAGTCGAAGTAGTTGGAGGTCATCAATCTATGGGAGGCACGTGTCAATAGATCATGTACTCCGGGTGAAAGAACTCTGGGAGAAAGAGAGCATGGAGAAGTTGAGACTTCTGAAGGTTGAAGTCCTAAAGTGGACTAGAGTCATTGATTTGAGGTGGACGCGTGGCGCCATATCTAGGACTCCAGGTACAGAATACTCTAGAGGAAAGTGGAGGGTGAAAGCATCGAAGTCCCAAAGTAGATCTCAAATGTTGATCGAGAAGGGATCCGAAGGCCATTGATCTGGTCTTGTTTGAAAGTGTCAAAGTCTCGAAGTGGAATAGAGCCATTGATTTGAGGAGGACGCATTGGAGAAGATCTATTGTTTTGGAGAAAGTCACTCCGAGAGAAAAAGAAGTGTGTTGAACAAGAACTCCTGAAGGTCGGAGAGCTAGAGTTCATCTGAGTCGTCTATTTTCTAAGGATAGGAGTCAACAGATCTTCCACTTCAGAAGATATCCACTTCAAATAAAGTGAGGGAAGAGAGTTTGAAACTCCCAAATCTCGAATTGCCAAAGAAAATCATGACCTTTGATTTAAAAGGGACACGTGTCAATAGATCGTGAAGATCTGGGAGAGCGTTCTCCAGAGAGAAGGAAGAAAGAGGACAGATCTCAACTGTCAATCAAGAGGCAATGCCCAAGATCACAATATCGATGGTTGGGCTTAATTGCGAGCATAGAAAATGCTCGGACTTTAAAAATCCTAGAGTGGGCTGCAATCAAAACCACGATATTGCCAAAGAGACATGTGGCGATTGGTAGTGAATTGCAGGGAGAAAAGTGGTGTGGTCTCAAACCACTCTTGGCCACCCTGCAATCACGTGCTTATGTGAGGTCATGGACCAAGGGCACATGTGAAGGAAAAGACCCAGTGAGGGGAGCTAGCATTTATTATTTAATTCTTCAAAGGGGCCAGGACAAAACCCGCGGGTTTGACAAGGCCTACACTTTGAAGGAAATGGGACCTATCTAAGTTAGTTTGGGTCTAGCAAAGGCCCGAAGAGTTGATCCGACTTCTTGATTTGAACAATCCTAGACCAGGAGGTCACGCAGAGCCCGAAGGAGAGTAGGGGGGATACATCAAGTGGTATCAGAGAAGAATTTTTGTTTGTAGACAACAAATAAAGGAGACATAGGAGAAAGTCATTATTTTGTTTGCAAAAAATAGATAAAGGAGAGACGGTGAAAGGAGATAATTTGATAACATCAAATGGTATCAGAAGTTAAAGCTCTTATTTAGAAAATAGGTGAAGGAGAAGACGGAGTACTGATGCTTTTTGAATGATGGTTGCATGTGTGCAACAACAAATTGAACAACTAGGTGAGTTGTAGGAGAAGTTGAAGATGCTCTCGGGTGCAGTGTAATGCACAAACTTGTCAAGAGGGAAAGAAGAGGGTGAAAATGGCTACTGAAGGCCATGAACATGGTCGGGAAGAAGGTTACCAGCAGAAAAGCAAGCCAGATATGGATTTGGAGCTCATAGAGATCAGAGCAAGAATGGAGCATCTAACATTGAAGATGCAACAAGAGGAAAAGGTACATTGGAGGTATGAATGGCCTCTGAACAGGAAGAAAAAATGTCCTGTTCAAAAGTTGTTAGCCTAAAAGAAGCAACATGTAGTAAGGAGGTGGCTGAGGCATGATGAAAACTTCAGGGACATAGAAGAGGAGATGGTCTACATCCGTGAACCATAAGTTGGAAGAACCCTCAGTAATGAGGAAGATATATCATCAGAGGATCTCATAAACTGCCAGGTGGGCAGATATGGACTTTGAAGTTGCCAGGTGGGCAATGGAGAGATATCAGTTGAAGATCTCATATACTTCCAGAGGGGAAGTGTTGAAAGTTCATATTTCCAGGTTGGACATCAAATGAGATCAAGTGATCCCATTAACTTCCAGGAGAGCATAGGAGAAATCCTAGATTTCCAAGGGGACAAAGGAATTAGAATGAGAATGTCTAAAAGTATCAAGAGCTGAGAAGTGAGTTCATATCAGCAAGGAGTGTTGATAGGGGAAGAATCATGTGAGTTTGTATACCATATGAATGAATATGATGAGAAGTTAAATACTTCCATCACAGAGGAGGACGATCAGAGGAGTGTTCTGATCGTTGGAGGAATCAGATTATTCATGGAAACTAGCCGAGCAGAGGCCAATGCACATATTGAAGATGCATAATAAAAATGACAGTCAGTAGAGTCTGTCATAAAGGAGGAAAGGTTATGCAACCCCCCTACCCTCCTGGGGTTCTGCGACCTACCGGTCACTGGATATTCTTATTCCTGAGTCATATCGACTCTTCGGGCTCCCTTTTGAACCCAAATAAATATTACACAGGCTCCCTTTTCTCCTAAGACATAGGTACTGTGATACCTGTGATCTCTGTCTGCGCGCTCAGGGCGCTCTTCACTTTGCGGTCGCTAGCTCTTTTTCACTAGCCCCTTATTTCATGTCCCTGGGCTATTACGATGTGAAATTATGTGATAACGGGTGTGAGAAAGAGTGGTTTTAGACCAACCCACTTTTCTCCCCGCAATTCACCTCCAGTTGCCACGTATCCCTTTGTTAAAACCATGGTTGAAATTGCGACCCTCTCAAGGAAAATTAACGTCCGAGCATGTCCTGGACTCACAATATTTCCCATCCATTGATCTCTCACTTTCAGAAATGATCCATGATCAACAACTGCTATCGAATCCCCTTACTTTCCTTCTTCTTCCCCCTTCCACGCGCAATTCCATATCTCCACGATCTATCGACATGTAGCTCCCTTCCAATCAATGACTGTGGCTTATTATGGCTTTTCGACCTTCGAGAGTTTCAACTCTCAACATTTTCTTTTTCCTGTGTGACAATCTTCTGGAGTAGAAGATCTATCACCACCTGTCCCCCTTAATCTACGACCATGATCTCCTCCGCGAGTCCGGCCTTCGGGACTTTCAATTCTCAAATTCTCGTTCCTTCCAGAGGTATTTCTCCAAAATGGAAGATCATCCACCATGCGTCCTCCTAAATCGATGACTCTACTCCCGCTTTGGGACTTTGGCCTCCTCAACCAGATCGACGGTCCTTTCTCTCTCTCCTCGATCAATGATCAAGATTTTCGCTGGGTCTTCAGACATTTTCCTCTTCCTCTTTCCTCTAAAGATCTAGATATAGTGCCGCATGTCCACCTTTACATTGATGACTCTCGTTGTTTCCGGGACTTCGACCTTCGAGATTCTCAAATCTCAACAAACAGAAACCTCCAGAGTGAATCCTTCCATAGTTTCGGATCCTCTGACACCTGTCCTCCCTGATCCAAAGGTTATCCAACATAATGAATCTCTGTCCTCCATGTGTTCCCTCACAAATCAACGATCCATGTTTCTCCTTTGGGATCAACAACCCTAAATTCTTCGAGCTTCGAAGCTTCAAAAATTTCTGAAACTCAACTTCTCAAAAACCCCAGAGTACGATCCTCCAAAGTTCACGATATGGTGACACCTGTCCAACCCATATCAATAGCTATCGTTCACTTCGACTGCTCAGGCTTCGACGATTTGAAACCCTTCTCCTTCGCATTCTCCCAGAGTCATTTCATCCAGAGTTCACGATCTTTTGCCACGTGCCCTTTCTGGATCTGACGATCTAGATTCTCTTTGAGCCTTCAGCTCTCCCATGCTTTAGCTCTTCGACTCTCCGACGCTTTGGGATTCAGGAGTCTCAAAATCCTATGCACACATTTCTCCCAGAGTTCTTTCACCCGGAGACTCAGGTCTGCTAAAAATTGTCCCCTCACAAATCGACGATCCTTGGATCTTTGGCTATTCAGGGTTTGTGTGTTTCAACATTCCATCCTCATCTTTCTCTTGATCTTACGATTCGCCGAAACGTGTTCCTTTGAATCTAATGATTCAGATTACCTCCGAATCTTCAGCTCTTCGGGCTTCATAAGTTTCAAACTTCTGTGCACTCGTTCCTTCCTGAGCGTTTCCACCCAAAATTGATGGATTTCCACCAAGTGTCGTCCACAATGAACGACTATGATTTACTTTGGCCTTCGAGGCTTCGGGAGTTTTTCATGATCCGCACTTGAGTTTCCCCAAAGTGAGATCTCCCGAAATCTCATATATTTTGACAAGCATCTCTTGACAACTGACGACCAACATTTATTTTGGCTGTTTCACCTCCTCCTTGTGCACAAAATTCTGTAGCTATGGATATCATGCCACCTTTCCTCCTTGGCGATGGATGGTCCCAAATTACTTTGGGACTTTGGGAATTTGAAAATTCCACCCTCCTGTGCACACAAGGATTAAGTCTCGTGCACTTACCTCTAGATCCAACTCTTGCTAGTCCTGTGCACTCAGATCCAACTGATGGGATTTTTTCCTCTCCTCGGTGCTCTCCTTTGTTCAATGGACGTAGATTGGACGATCCATATCTCTCTTTCCACAACTAATTTGATGTCTATTCTCTCTCCTTCTCCTGATATTTTGACTTTTTCTAACTTGGAAGGTTTTTGTCAATGTTCAAAGGTTTCAGCCTTTGAACTTTCTCCTGCGAACCTGATTACTCTGGTTCTCACTTGCGCTATTGAAAATGATATATATTCTGAGATTTAGGACTTAAATAAGCCTGTCACCCATGCACTCCTTGTGTTTCTGGGATTTCATCAAACTTAGATCTGAAGGATTTCTTGAAAATAAATTCTTCTCGCCCTTCTGGTGTTCTCCTTGCTCAATGCACACCTTGAAAATCTTCTCCTTACAGAGTGTTCAATAACATTGTCTCTTTATGAACTCAACAATTATTTCTTCCTGTGTACTCCTTGAGCTTATTCGGATGAAGGTTCAACGATATCTCTCCTGAGGTTTGCTAAGGTTAACTCACCTCTGTCAGCGCACTCCTTGCGGACTATGTGTACTCCTTGCACTCGAAACTCAAAGAAGAGAAACAATTGAAACTCATTCAATACTTCACTAGTTCATACATTCAAAACATGAATGACATAAAAACATAATAATAACCACAAATACATAAACACACCATATGCATGAAAAACTGATTTTCTATTATCTCTGTGTGTCTATATAGATGTTTACAAAAACTAGACTATGACAGAGTCCCATTTCTCTCAAGATCTCCTAATCTAACTCTCTCTCAAGTTATGCTTATTTTATCAAAACTCTCTCAAGTTATGCTTATCCTATATGACCTCTCTACAAATATCTCTCTCTCTCTCTCTTTACAAAACGAGGGCTCGACGATCTTATCCTCTTCACCGCCTTAGTGCCATTATTGTCTCAGTTAAGACACCATACTCCTATGGCTTCATTACATAAATGAAAAGTCCAGATCTGAATCAGACCAAGACCTTCTTACAATCAACCATTGAAGGTGACTCTGTCCACTACCTATACAAATGTATGGATTGGCATTTATCATCCTTACAACACAAATCCCTATAGGATCAGATTTCGAATTTAAAATGGGAGGGTCAATGCCTCTCCTTCTCTGAAATGTGTGCTGATGTGATGGAATGATGGTGCTTTGATGAGGTGGAGGGATGCTCTTACATCAAAAGGGAGCAGATACTAAAGTCTATCCACCTAGGGGAAGTAGAGGAGCATTCAATAGATTTGTTGAAAATTTTCAACCAGGAAGCTAAACAGGAGATGACTGCAGAACTTGAGCCTGTAGCAGAAGAGGAAACAAACAACATAGATTTTGTTGAGATGTATGAAGAATTGGAAGTCCTAGAGAGAAGGGTGATAGTGAAGAGAAATAAAATCCAAAAGTTTAGATTGGAAACAGGTGGAGGATCATACCTTCCCCAGGAACAGCTGGAGGAAGTTGGAGATGTACCAATAGAGTAGCTGATAGAAGAAACCAATATGTCAGAAGAAATAGCTAGGAAGCAACTCAATGAGGAGACTGCAAAATTGGAGTCTACAACATAGTGGAAAGATAATTCCATAGGATATAAAGACAACATGGGATATCAAGTAGGTCTACCCATTGATAAGGAGAAGATGTAGTAGGGAAGACTACATAAGAAGAGCCAGCCAATAAACCACTTGGACAGGGTGATAAAGGAGATCGGGAATATGATGTTAGAGTCATTAGAAGAAAATGGCAGTAGAAGGAAGCTGAACAGGGGAGAACCTGAAAAACCAACAGGGAATAAGCAGCAACAACAACAACAACAACATAATAGAGGAGCAGGAGGACAACTCCAAGGAGAAGTTTGGAATCCAGGCGGATTTTAATAGAGATGGAGAGCTCATGAGCAGGATCTCATGATTTTTTCGCAGTAGTGGAGTATGATGCATGAGCATCCTTCCACATCAGTATATGTGCTGGAAAGCCAACACACAGGCACACATTGGAGAAAGGGAGAGGCAACGACCCTCCCATTTTTAAATTTGAAGTATGATCCTATACAAATTTGTGTTATAAGGATGAGTAAAGCCAAGCCATAACGTTGTACATGTAGTGGATAGGGTCACCTTAAATGGTTGACCATAAGCAGGTATAGATCTTAGTCAGGTCTGGGTCTTCATTCATTGTAATAAGCCATAGGGATAAGGTGTCTTAACTGAGACAGTGATGGAACTAAGGAAGAAGAGAGGATAAGCGCGAGGGTCCCTCTTGTAAAGAAAGGAGTTAGGAGACAAGAGTTAAGAGAAGGATTCCGAGAGAAAGAGACTGATATGCTCAAAAGCTCATTTATTAGGAGTAGGAGAAAGAACCGAGACTTTGTTGCAGTCCAGTTCCTATACACATTTGTAAACAAACATTCATCTTCATACAAAGAAGGCAGTTTTTCCTGCACATGGTGTGTTTATGTGTTTCATGAATGTATGATGTAGATGCATGATAGGTTTCATCTACAGTAGGAAGATAGATTTCTTTATCTTTGTTGAGTTTGAAATATCGTTCTGAGTTCTTTAGTGTGTGCAAGGAGTGCAAAAAAGAACATTGGAGGTTATGTGGCTAGCGCAAGGAGTGTGCATCTGAACTATGTTGAGTCATAGAAGAACATGTCAGGAGGGCACACCAGAGAAATCACAAAACTCAAGAGGAACCTCAAGGTTACTTAATACCTTAGAGGAGAAAATGTGCATAGGAAGCACAAAGAGACAAAGTTACTAAATACTCTGTAATAAAGAGCTCTGCAAGGTGTGCATTGAGAAGGAGGTTTCCAGGAGGGCATGGAGTTTTCCTTTGAAAGGAAGTGGAAGGGCCGAGACCCTTTTGGAGTTATGAGCTAGTTAAAAATATCATAAGAGATATAGCAAAGAGTGAGTAGAGACAAACTTATTCCAAGTCCCAAATCTCATAAGAGATAGCCTTAGCAGAAACGAAGATGAGACCCAAGATAGTCAGGTTCGTAGGAGGAATTTCAAAGGCCAAAGTCTTTGAAAACCTACAAACTCTTCCAAATTAGAAGAAATCAAAATCTCAGGAGGAGGAGCGACATCAACCGTCAGATCTATTGTTGGAATAAGTTTGGACCGTTAGATCAGTGTCCAAGAAATTAAAGAAGAGCATCGAGGAGGAAACAGATCCCAGTCGTCGGATCTGAGTGAAA
>JASDQU010102987.1:415121-450109 GCA_032191745.1 Picea mariana
CCCTCCCTTGGAGGAAGAAGGGACCCAAAGTCCTCTTTCTTCTTGGTGTTTTCTTTCACTAATATAATCCTTGCTATTGGTGACATGTGTCTTATAGGTTTTTTTTTCTTATGTCCTTATGCTCAATAGTTTAGTTGTTCTTTTATTTCTTAGTTTAATTTTTAGTTTTTTCTTTTATGTTTCTTTTTCTAACCCTTTCCTTTACAGTTGTCTTGCTTAGCTAACCCAACTAAGCTTGTAAGCACCTCTATTTTGCTCATTTAGCTGACAAAAGAGGCGCAACAGATTGACGACTCCACTGGGGAAAGGTATCAATTTCCTACCCCATTTGGGTTTTTCTAGCTCTTCTTTTGGTTTATTTAACCTGCAGGTAGCTTAACCAGCCTAAGACAACCTACAAAACATCTAATTCAAAGCTAAATTGAGAGAATTCCATCCAGAATTTTCTTCATGGCTGTGTGTCAGTTGTGCGCGGGTTTATTGGCCCACAGTTGTGCATCATGCGCCAAAATTATTGTGTTGTTCTGCGCACTTGTGCCCAAAAGTCTTTTTCAGTCTATGCATAGGCACTCAGTGTGCCTCTGTCTACTCTGAGACCCGCACACCTGTGCAGAAAAATACACATTGTAAGCCTTTTTGTGATTTGGGGAAGGCCCCTAGCCTTCTTAAAAGTGATTTCATGCATATTGTAATCTGCACCACACTTAGTTCCCTCTCCATATCAAGGGATTAGTCAAAACACATAGGCACTTAGGGGGTTTAAAATCATTATTTCCTCTTTTTCTTTCATTTTTCCACATGGATGGCTTTCTTTGACTAAAAGTATAAGTTGGAATCATTTGTAATCACATAAAACTTGCATTCGGACTAGAATTTGGATAACAATCGTTTAGTATGATCTTCTCTCACGCTTCAAAGTGACCTTTAGAAATAGAAAGAGGATTGTAGGAAAAATTCATCTCCCTTAAAAAACACTAAAACCTTTAGGAGAGGACAATAGCCCCCTCGGGACTCCTCTTAGTTTATTTTTCAAAACACATCTCAAGATTATAACGGACCCATACATGCCTGAATGCTACAAAGATAGGATAGTGTTGAAATTTACTTTCTTAGATTAAATCACTAGGGAAGTTTAAAGGTTTTGTAATGGGCCCATACATGCCCACATGATCACAATATAGGATAGTTTCAAAGCTTTCTTAGATTAAATCACAATAGGGAGTTAAAGGAATAGTATAGGACCCACATGTCCACATGCTAGCTTCCTAGGGGCTTTTGAATTATGCAAGGTTGTACCAAAGGCATTTAGTTAATTAGACAATCAACATTTGTAAGGACCAAGCGAAGTCCACATGCAGCAAGGTGACACCTAATTCATTAAAACATTGGCACACTTTCACTCATTCACACACAAAAGTCACTTATCACTCACATAGTTTTCCTCTTGAAACGTGGAGGTCAAAGTAAGTTTCCTCCAAAGGAATTCCAAAACACCCCACCCTTTTCTTGACAAAACTATCTACTCCCATTTAATTTCAGCGAGGTTGGCTCACACCCCCAATCTCTCAAACAACCACATCTAAATTTTTCTAAAAAATCACTAAGTTTTCCTCCACAGGAGGTGCCAAAAGAAATTTTTTAGTCTAGGTAGGATTTCAGGGATAGGCATCCAAATAGCTCTCCATTATCTAGTTCTCACATTTTTGAAATAATAGAAGTTGTCAAATAGGGAACTGTAAATCCTCCAAGTCAAGTGTTCCTAACACCATAAGGCAGGGAGATACCCATGAAGGGTTGAAGGCTGAGGTTTGTTTGTTCTGTGTGTCCCCCCTTGAGGCACCCACCTCTTGGAAAGGATCCAGCTTGTGACCCATTTCTTAGGCCAAAAATGTAAATGCCACACTTTGACCGAGGTACCTAGTGACCAAATTTTAGGACATCTACCCAGGTGGAAATTGTGGGCTGCAATTGCACCATGATCGGATTTTGTTTGGCTATTGGGAAATATCACCAGGTCTTTTGAGATATGGAAAGGAATGTGAGAGGGAAGACGAGGTCAAGTTAGCGCACCCCAATCAAAAAACATAGCCTCATTTCTTGGAGGGGGTTTCGTGGGAGAATGAGGAATGCCCCCCAACACAGTAGATTCTGTATCAATGAGACAAATGTGGGAAGTATTGGGTTTACTCTCTAAAGGGAAAGTAGGATCGACCGATGATGGGATCAGATCGACCACACTGGCACTCTTTAGAGGAAGAGTAGGATTGACCTATGATGTAACCAAAGCAATCACTTTGGCACTCTTCAGATGAAGGGTGGGACTGACCGAGGAAGGGACTGGATCAACCACTTTAGCACTCATCAAAGGAGGAGTAGGATCAACCGATGATAGAACCAGGTCGACCACTTGGGTTTCATTCTCCAAGGGGATAATGGGGTCGACGGGTGGAAACAGATCGACTTCTTTGGTGTCACTCTCTAACGGGAGAGTGGGGTCGACTGAGGATGAAAACCGATTGACTACTTGGGTTACACTATTTTGATGAAGAGTAGGGATGATCGATGACAAAACTGGATCAACTACTTGGGTTTGTGGTTCAATCGAGGAGAAAACTAGATTGACCACCTGATCAACCAGACTGACCAGGGATGGAACCGGATTGACCAGTCCATCAACTAACAATGGGTTGGGGGAAATATTATGACAACCTTTTGGAAGTTGAATTTTTTCCAAAATAGAAGAAGCCTCATCCATGCGAGGACAAAGGTGAGAATAATGATCACCTTTGCATAACATACAAGGGAATTTGACAGTTGTCTTCTTCTTACCAACCTTAACATAATTAGTTGACAAGGTATCATCGGCATGACCAGCAGAGATCGATGACATGGAGGAACACATTTCTAAGTATTACCCATGATTTTGGTCATCATGATGGTGTATTAATGATGGTGTACTCAGGCTCTTCATAAAAACCTTCTCCTGAGAAAAGTTACTTTCATCCTTTCCCAAAAAACTCACTTTTGAAGAGAGTTCGTAGGTTGCTAATATATTAGGGTGCAAGAATGACCCATTCTCGTAGAATGCCTTAAGCCAGGGTGTGAACTTCTCACACTGTGTTGAATAGCTAGGGTGCGAACTCATCCTAAAGCATGGAAAAAGATGAATTCTCGATGGTTCTAGAAGGGAATCTTCTAGAAGAATGGGTTGGCATTCGAATGGTTATCCTTGTACTAGATTCTTTGATATTGTGGGATCATTCTTATCCAAGTAACTATCTCATTATCTCCTATATATTGAGGGAATTCTCATGAAAAAGGTTAAGCAAGATTCATTGGAGAATTGGTGAAAGAATTGTGTGAAGGACTTAGCTTGAACAATAGCTTGGAGACTCTAGTAAGTCTATCAAGAGGATTTGATCTTCTTCATGCAAGGATTGAGCAAGTGTGTATGTTGGAGCCAAGAGCCATCAAAAGGAAGCTTGCGACATCAAGGCTATCAGGTTGTAATCTTTACTTTCAATTAATATGATACAGTGGCATGTCCCTTTCCCATAAATCTATTCTCACTTTATTGTGTAATTCCTTGATCATACACATAAGTTGACAGTTGAATATATTTTGCTATCTTCACTTTGGCTGGTTTGTGTTGTCTTGGTATTGACCTCACGAGAGCACCAGAGTGAAGCAGAAGCAACAAAGACCCTAGGAAGAAATACTAAGGTATGTTACTTGTTCCTTCCTACTAGCTAATTCAATGGTCAAAACTTAGGGAAAGAGTCATGTCATGTCTTGTTTTGTTCTAGATCTAGATGGATATAGGGAGATCTGTTAGTGTCTTCACCTACCAATTAGTCCGATAACAAAATTGGTGACTCCACTAGGGATTATAACCCGTTTTCTTTGTGGTTTTTGGTATTTTCCTTGGCCCTTTGTTCTTGTTTTACCTTTATCCATTCATATCAATCTCTGAGTCTTCAGGATACCCTGATAGACCCTCTGGGTCCAAAGGCCTCCTCAAATTTTGTGTCTTTTTCCAAAAATTTGACTAATTTCATACATTCTCACACTGCACTTCACAATAGCCTACGAGAATCTATAGGGTTCGCACCTTGCTTTTAGGTTTAGTGCGAGGTTCTCGCACTCTTCTCAAGAGTCACCTGCGAGAATCACTAATTCTCGTACTATGTAATATTGCTAGCCTGTGAACTCCTTTTTTCAAAGTTTTAGATTTGAGTTTTTGCATCTTGAATTGCCCAGATTAGTTTAGATGCCTAAAAATAGTCTCTTGGACCATTGATTGATGTTCTCCTTGTCTTTGTTTTCATGCATGGATAGTCTTAGGATTTCAAAGGCTCCTTCTGTCACTTGTTCTTGACTTTCATTTCTTGACTTTTCTTGGCAAAGCTATACTCTTTGATTTTGGAATCTGAGTGTGCTTGATTGGTTAAGGCCCGATGATCAGTTGAAAGTTGAGTTTCTTAGTCTTTATCATTTGCTTATTGTTTGAAATATCACTTTTCTTATGCAATTGAAAAGACTAGATTGGTTTGCTTGTTATTTTTGTTTTCATTGAAAGAGTGGTTTGGGTTTTTATCATTGCTTGTTCATTGGTTTTTTATTTTCTATACTCTCACTATCATGGTGTGGGTCCTTTTTGAAAAGTGAACAAATGTTTTTCTTTCAAAAGTCATTTTCATCTTCGAAAACATTGAAAATCAATTGTTGAAATTATTGAAACAGAAGCAATAGAGAATTGTTATTGATGCGTGATTTGTTGCATTTGCATTTTAAAGGAAATTGTATCTTGTAGTTCAAAGTTTGATCCGGAAAATTTATCTTTCCCTCCCATACATAGGATTCATTTAACGAAAAATTGCTATATTTCATTCTCATCCATGCATCGTTGGGTCATAGTCTTATAAAACATTAGTTTCATCTTCGTTTCCTTTGAGTAAACAACATCTCTTAATAAGACTACGCAATTATAAAATTTAACTAGTAACTCTTTTCTAGGGCTCTATTACACCAACATTTAGCTAGGCTAGCACTTTGGAGTAGGAAGAGAGATACACTCTTCAAAGCACAAAAACACACAATAGCATCTTGTGTTAAGGAGTGTTAAATTCCATTCACAACATCATGTCTTAGGAAGCCCTTCTCACACAAGAGTCAAACACGAGGTCGCATTGATATTGGCAGAGTTACTCACCCTGCTTTGTTGATATCAGTGTAGAGATTGCACGTATTACAGGGATCACTCGGAGGTATACCCACAATGATGAGTGGAATCCTTTTGAGTTGATTGCGGGCTAGATACCCTGCCTTTGCATGTGGATCAAACTGTCGACTGTCCTCCTAGGCTTTATTGTTGTTGGTGGTAACTTTAGTGGCCTATCTTTCTAGGTTCTTACATGAGGTGACTGTGAAGGGGAAAGTCTTCACGATACCTATAATTGATGTTGACCAAACTCACTCGGGCTCCTTGGAGGGTATACCCATGATTATGTGTGGGAGCTTGCACGAGGGTGTAAGTCTGTTAAGCACGTCATCAGCGTAACTTTTCCACCCTAGCCCAACCCCTTCTCATCTCGTTGTTGCGACATTGGATTTCATCACCAACTAGTGGCTTCAAAATTAGAAGGTCTTGTTTGATTGTTGATTGCTTCCTAGATTTTATTTACTAGCGCGTGTTGTTTGTTTATCGAAGTTGACCATAAAATTTTCTTCGTGAAGTTTGTCACTAATTTACAATAGCTCCTCCACATCGTTCACGTACAATGTAGGGTTTATCTCCAGAGAATCTGGATGGTTCTCAACCCTTGCCTACAAGTACACCTAAGGGCTCTCCTTGGCAAAGTGAAGTCACAGTTGTCACCACACCACAAGTGGAATGAACTGAATCTCTAGAAAAATTTTGAATTACAAATACTCGAGAGGACTTTCAACTTCACCGTGATTCTGAGCGACCGTTTATGCGACTGAATTCTTCCGAAGACTTAGTTGTTACGTCTTCTGGATCACCAGTTGGACCCTTTCCAGGCATAGAAGGCCAAGATCTTTTTTGGTCTATAGGTTTTTTCCGACGAGACCTTTTTGTTCTAGGTTCACCTGTGATTTCCGAAATCAACCCACCTTTGATATCTGAAATCTATAGTCCAAAGACAGTACCGTTGACCACCACCTATCACTTTATCGTCCCTGCTCAAATGGCCCATATCACAGATACTTTGAGTGTTCCAAACATGTTTACTGCAGTTAGTCTTGCTCCCATCAAAACACTGTGAATGCCCAATGTCACTCCGACACTACCACCCAGATACCATGCGTTGAATGCTTCCATTCCTACTCCTGCGCAAACTCCATTCGGCTCTCCTGGTGGTCCTTCTTCTTCTGGGCACTCTCTTCCCAGTTTTATTCCAACACTCCCTCAATTTTCTTTTGGAGGAACTTCTTCATCTTCCACTGACACTCTTAATCCTAGTGGCACTATTTCATCATTCACTCCAAATTACCAGTTTCCAGTTGGTGGACAATTTCACCAAGGTGGTATGACTCAACCCCCTCTCAGCGGGCAAATTCCTTTTAGAACGTGAATCCCAATTGGAACACAAACCCGAATTGGAACATTTCCCCCAATTCGAACACCACCTTCGATGGGAGGACCGACCCCACCTTATGGGAAAAACATACCTCCCTCCTTGGCCCAATATTGGAATCAGTTGATACAACATCCTCCTCAATCGACTGGGGGGCAGTAATTTCCAGCTATATTCATAATACCCTCTAGTATGGGCCAACCATATCCAGGTTTGTTCAATCCCATTTGGGGGGAGAATGCTCAAACTCAAGCCCCTGTTCCAGGGTATACTCCTATGAGCTATTATCCTCTCCAACCACCACCGAATCTGCCTGGTTCTTCACATTATATGCAGACTGCTTATGGTCCTATTGGTTTTCCGATAGGGCTTCCTCCCCAAAGCCACCAATACCCGTAGGTGAATCGACAGTTACCCTTTATCACCACTTTGGATCTTCCAGATTTGTCGAGGATTTTAAATGATCCTATTCGTCACTCTCCCCAATGGCCTGCTATCCTAGCCAAGTTACCATCAGACATTCCTAAATTTGATGGCAAAGCAGAAGAGGACCCAAAAAATCATGTTATGACTTTTCACCTATGGTGTTCATCCAACTCGTTGATGGATGAATCTATTCATTTACGTCTTTTTCAATGAACCCTCACAGGTTCTGCTACGAAGTGGTATATTGAATTGCCACGAGGTTTCTTCTCTAACTTCAACACCCTAGCTATGGCTTTCCTTATGCATTACCAGTTACCGATCTGTTATGACATAGGGACCGAGATTTTGACTTCCTTCAAATAGAACAAAGCCAGTCATATATCCGATCACATCCATGAGTGGTGAAGGAGACGATGTCTCATTAAACTTGAGCTCCCCGATCAGTTGTTGGCAGAGTGGTTCACAAAATCATTTGTGAACGACATCGGTCGTGACATTTCCATGGGTGGCATAGTCATGGAAGAGCAGGCTATAAGTCATGCTTAATATTTTGACCTTGTTTACTCACAAACAGGAACAATTTACTATTTACTACCTGACTTACCTCGTCCTTCTACTTCCAGCACTTCAACTACTCCAGCTTCTTCACATGCCGCTGACGGTGTGATTGGCTCTTTCCAGGCCCAACCACATTCCACCTCAAGAACAAACCCCAAATCTACTTCTTCTAATGTTCAAAATGCTTCGTCTCCTGCCCCTCCCACCGACAAGACTTCTAAGGTAAATTTAGTTCAATCTACCCCAGCCAGTAAAAATAAATCCAAAAATGGAAGGGGTAAGAATAAGGAGGGAAAAAATACTCCTCAAGTAGAGCAAACCAAAACTATCCCTGTTGATGATTGGGATAAGCGCAAAACACGATACCCTTGTCTTATTTGCGGTGATGATCACTACATGAAGGATTGTCCATGACATGCCAAGGTCACTAAGTTCCTTCAAGGAGCTCCAAAACCACCTACATCAGTCGTTTTGTCCCAACCCTTCCCGTATCAACAACAGGCTCAGTTGGTCATCCATGACCAACCCTCATATTCTACTACCTCCTATGTTTTGATGTGTACTGGGGATTCTAAGCAGAGCGACATTGCACTCACCACTTGAGCCAAAGATTATTCTCCCTCTAAGGAGAAGGTTGATGATTTACCCCCTTCCTTGGTACAACTCTCTCCTGCAACTCCACCTACCAATGGTCCTCTTCATCTCGAACGATGGAGCCTCGACACAGTTCTGTGACCCCCCCCGAAGGGTGTCGTTCAGAAATTAGCTTTCAATCCTCATGCTCATGCTTCCCAGAACTACAACATTGCTGAATATATGGCTCAAGAACCTCCTGTGATGTCAACCCTCAAAGTCCTTCAATGTTGTCCTACGCAACATAAGGCACTGTTGAAAGCTATCAATGGAATCGACCCGACGAATACAAATTTAATAATATTTGACTTGGAAGATCACATTCCAAGGTTACGCCCTCAAATTGTGTTCCAGATCCAAGTGGTTGTCTCTGACAAAAACATTTTCTGAACCATGATCGATGAGGGTGCCTCGACATGTGTTATGTCTCTTGCTTGCTGGAAAGCCATTGGCTCTCCTTCTTTGAATGAATCCCAAAACACTCTTAAAGCCTTCAACGGCTCCGGTTTTAAGCCCTACGGTGTCCTTCCTTCGTTTCCCATCACGTTAGAAGGCAAAACGGTCCAAGTCGAAGTGGAAGTCTTTGACGCTCCCCTTGATTACAATCTTTTACTTGGATGCAGCTGGATCGATTCCATGTGCGCAGTTGTGTCGACCCTTTTCTGTGTAGTACATTTCCCTCATCAAGGAAAGGTTGTTACCATCAACCAACTAGCCTTCTTTAATTCTGTACTAGCAACATCCCGTTTATTGCTAAAACCCCAACGGGTTATGAGAACATCGGTGTAGGCCTTCTAAAAGACTCTTCGTTAATGGGTACTTTCCCCATTCCACCGCCCGATGTTCCACTCTTATCTGTTGCTTCTATCAACATGATCTCCACTTCACCTCACGAACTTCCTATGTCTCACGACCCCTGGATAGTACCTGAACCTAGAGATCATCTTCGTTTTAGTGACGCAATGTCGTTAAGTCTGGTTGAATCTGCCTATCAGGCCATTCAATCGACAACACCTTCTACCCTCTCTCTTTGTGAGTTGTCTCCTGATCCTTTTCATGCCATTTTTCCTACAGACGAGATGATCATGTCTGTCATGGAAGACACCCCTTGGGATGATGGAAATCATCATTCCATCCTCTTTCTGGAGCAACATACCATCGAGAACTACCAACGGATCTCGACTTCGTTGACTGTTGTCATCATCTCCACCATTCCTGAGTCTTCACATGATGTGTTTTCCAAAGGGAACTTAAGCAATATCAAGCCCACTATTCCCCTTGACATATCCATCAAACCTGGGATTGTCGAAAATGTCCATATCGAAGCTTCATGTTCTTCTGACAAAATCGTTACCTACACATCCCTTTTCAAAGAGTTTCGTGACATCTTCGCCTGGAGCTATGAAGAAATTCCAGGTATTGACCCTAAGATTGTGATACATGAGATAAAGACATACCCCAACGCTAAACCCATTTGGCAACGCCTTCGTCCAGTTCACCCACGTAAAGCAGCTGCTATCAAGCTCGAAGTCGAGAAACTTCTTAAAGCTGGATTTATTTATCTGGTGGCTCTCACAGACTGGGTTTCCAATCTTGTCCCGATTGACAAGAAACAAGGCACCATTCGTGTATGCATTGATTATAGGGATATCAATAAAGATTTTCCCAAAGACAACTTTCCTACCCCCTTTGTCGATCAGATTGTCGACGATTTTGCCGAAAGTGAAATATTCTCTCTCATGGATGGTTTCTCCGGGTATAATCAAATCAACATTGTTCCCGAGGATCAACATAATACTATTTTTATTTGTCCTTGGGGTACTTTTGCCTATCAAAAACTTCCTTTTGGTCTCAAGAACTCTGGCGCAACTTTTCAACGCGCTATGTCTTATGCTTTCCATGATATCAAGCACATCGTTCAACCATATTTGGACGATTTACCCGCTCATTCAATGCACCGAGTCGATCACCCAACCCACCTTCGTGCCATTTCCGTTCGTTGTTGGTTCTACCATATACGTTTGAATCCTCATAAGTGCATTTTTTGTGTGGAATTCAACCATCTTCTAGGTTTTATCGTTTCGCGTCAAGGGATCTGGGTGGATCCTTTAAAGGTTGAGGCAATCCTTAATCTACCTCCTCCTTCTACTCTTTGCTAGTTACAAAGTTTGCAGAGGAAAGCAAACTTTCTTCGTCATTTTATCCCAAATTATGCTGAGATAACTCGTGGATTTACGCGGCTCTTAAAAAAGGGTTCAGATTTCGTCTGGGATACCATTGCCAACAATGGTTTTGAAGCTTTGAAAGTGTCCCTAATGTGTGCTCCGCTTCTCTTTCCCCCCAATTACAGTCGCGATTATTTCCTCTGCCTTGTTGCCTTGGATTACACCGTTGGTATGGTTCTCATCCAAGAGGATGATGCTAACGATGAACATGTTATCTAATACTTGAGTCGAAGTCTAACGCCTACTAAAATCAAGTATTTACATGTCGAGAAACTGGCCTTGGCTACCGTCCAAGCCATCCAACGCTTCTGACACTATATCCTCTCATGCAAGACTACAGTGATTTCTCATTGCAACCCTATGCAACACATTCTCACCCGTCAATTACTAGGGGGAAAATACTCCAAATGGATTATGATACTCCAGGAGTTTGACTTGGAATTCAAATGTGCCAAGTCTAAGAAGTTCTTCGTCTTTGCTGAGTTGATATACGAATTTCCCCATTCTGCAATGGAAAATGTAGCAGTTGATTCATTACCCGATGGATCTATTTTCCTTATTAGCACTGATGATCTTTGGTATGATGATATCATTATATATCTCCAAACCTAGACTTTATGGCCAATTTTGTCTAGTACTGAATGATGTTGAATACAATACCAAGCTCGTCAATACATTATCCTTGGGGATACTCTTTATCATTAGGGGATTGAATCTGTTTTTCGACGTTGTCTAACGTTCGACGAAGCTGAGAAAGATATGAATGACTGCCATTCTGGAGCTTGTGGTGGTCATATGTCTAGGTATTCTACTGCCCAGAAGATCTTACGAGCAGGGTATTTTTGGCCTTCATTA
Source organism: Picea mariana (assembly GCA_032191745.1). Classification (NCBI taxonomy): domain Eukaryota; kingdom Viridiplantae; phylum Streptophyta; class Pinopsida; order Pinales; family Pinaceae; genus Picea; species Picea mariana. The sequence goes on from JASDQU010102987.1 coordinate 426,418, forward strand.
TTTAACGACTGCATAACCACCATTCAAAAATGCCATGCTTTCCAGACCTATAATAACAAGATACGGTCACATCCTGCTCCTCTTCACCCTGTGGTATCAGTTGGTCCCTTCGCGAAATGGGGCGTCAATTTCATGACATGTCACCCTCAATCAGTCAGGGGGCATGGTTACATTATTGTAGCCGTTGATTACTTTACGAAATGGGCCAAGGCGATGCCGACATTTGACAACACTAGAAAGACCACAACATTATTCATGTTTAATCACGTCATAGCTCATTTTGGTGTTCCCCAAGCTATCATCACTAATCATGGTAGCCACTTTAGGAATTTTATGATGTCCGAACTTACTGAAAAGTCGGGTCTTCACCATGATAACTCAATGCCCTATTACCCACAAGCCAACGACCAAGTCGAAGCGATTAACAAAGTTCTCATAACTATGCTCCGACGAATGTTAGGGATTCATAAAACAAGTTGGCACACAATGTTGTTTTCGGCATTGTGGGCGTATCGAACATTCGTCAAGTCTGCTACTGGGTTTACACCTTTCCGGTTAGTCTATGGTGTGGAAGCCATTCTCTCGATTGAATGCGAGATACCCTCTTTAAAACTAGTTGTTGAACTCCTACCAAACACTTCTTCTGAGGAAGAACGTCTATTGTATCTTATGCGATTAGAAGAAACTTGATGCGATGCCACCCTAGTCATAGAAGCTCAGAAAAAGTGTGTTAAGGCCCAATACAACAAACATGTCAAGCCTCGCATTTTCTTTGAAGGTGATCTTGTTCTTCTCTATGAACAAGATCAAGATATGTTAGGAGCTAGGAAATTCGAAGCCATGTGGTGAGGTCCTTATATCGTTCAACGAGTTTTGGAAAAAGGAGCTTATGAGTTAGTAGATTACAATGGTATCCCTTTGAGCGAACCCAGAAATGGGTTGTACTTGAAGACGTACTATGCATAAAATCATCTATGCATGAGTGCTTGTATTTTTAATGTATCATACTTTTTTGTGTGTTACTATAGCTTTCTTTTGTCGTTATCTAGTCTCTGCCCTTATGTGACGATGTGCTTTATTTCTAGATGTCGAAGTCTTCGCTACCCTATATTGGCTTTGCTGATGGCGCTAGCAGTAGTACTTAGAACCTTGCTTCCACTGCATGGGCAATTTACGCCCCTACAAACGAACTTGTCTCCTTACAAGGTGTGTGTCTCGGTCGTGCAACCAACAACATTGCAGAGTAAAGTGCCATTATTGAATTATTGATTGATGCTATCTCACTCGGAATCCGTCACTTGGTTGTGCGACTTGATTCGTAGCTTGTAGTACTACAGTTAAGTAATGTCTATACTATTCAAAGTCCTACTTTGTTACGGGTGTATTTGCGAATTCTCCTCTTGGAACGTTATTTTGATTACATTGAATATCAACATATTCCTAGATGTCTAAATACATTAACATATGCATTGGCTAACTATGTATTAGACAGAAATTTGAATCATTTATAAATCAGTCACATCAATGTTCACACAACACATGATAAACTGGTAGAAGCCATCTGTATATATAACGATCAAAAGAGTTTTTTTACAAAAAGTTTTGTCCAAAGACCAAAATATCAAAATATGAAGCTCACAGCTTCTACAAAGTGACGTCATGGATGACGTTCACGGTAACACATGACTTCCCAAGCAACCCTATGGAGTAGTCGACTCATGGACCCTGACACCCCTACTGTATGACGTTGATCGCGTCATGGAACCTCTTCAAGAGGCATGTCTGGAATATCTACAGTCAAGCCCTCTAGATTTTGTTCCACTACTTGATAATCTTCGACATATTGTGGCACTGGTGCTACCTCTCCTCGCCGTTGAATGGGAGAAGTACCAGGAGGTCGGTAAGGTCCAACCTTTGTGTCATCAACAACGAATTTTGTATTTAGTCTTTGGACGAACATATAAAAAAAACATTTGCATATGATTAAAATTCACAAAACATTTAAAAAGGAAAAAACGTGTGTCCTTCTTACCAAGTTCCCCCCACTGAGCATCCTCTAGCAGTACTAAGTCCGGATCTCCTCGGAAATCCAACCCGACATAAGTGTAATCGTCAACCATCAACATCTGTGGTTTCAGCCAGTCGAAGAAGGTATCATCATACTTGATCGATCCAACTACGTGTCGGGCCATGAGCTGACACCATCTCAGCATTCTTAGATCCCTGGGAGTCGATAAATTTCACTCCACCTGCAGCCTCAGTAATGGAACCCTCTCAAGGAAGAAGGACACTAACAAAGATCAGTACCCGAATTGCTTTAGGTTGCCTCGTCTGCACTTGGACAAATACCTTTTAATGCTACGAAGCATTGCATATGCCCAGTTAAAAACCTAAGGTTCAGTACACTCTATCGCATACTGGAAGTAACTCTGTAGTACCATGTGAGGAGCAGAGCTCCCCGCCATCCGAGCTATGGTGAACAAGATAGTACGGAGGGTCAAATCCCGTACCTCCCAAATAGATACTTTTCCTTTCTTCCTCTCTACCTCGAGAACATAATGTATGCAGCAGTACTCACTCATGGACAACCCACCACCTCTGCTACCAGTCAGGCTCACGTAGTTCCCACACTGTGACAGTCCAGTCAAAAATTAAATTTCTTCAATATCTAAGGATAGTGTGTAGACCCCCACATGAAATATCTGCTGATCGAGATCCCACATACACACAAGGTACTCTAATAACCTGACTTGGGCTCTCATGCCCGGGATACGAAAATACTTCAGAAGGCCACAGTTTCTCAAAGCGGCAATAGTGGGTGGATGATTTCCGCCAATAGAATTGTCTTCTTCATGCTCCCTTTCACGCCATTCAAGAACCATTTTGATGGCCAATTACCTACATAAGAAGCACAAAAAGAAGATTGGCAACTATGAGAAAAACTTAAGAAAAATTTTGTGCTTTGCGGTTCTCGCAGGTGTCCTTTGGGCGCAGTGTGAGAACCTCGTAGGACGTTGTGGGCTCACTTGCGAGAATGCCCCATTCTTGCAGGTCCCATGTAGCGCACCTGCGAGAATGGCTAAGCACAATTAGGGCTCACAAACCAACTCAAAAATGGATTTTTAACCAATGAAAATGCAAAATTAAACCATGAAAGAGTAAAGGAAAAAAAAATTACCTCACTGTCGCTGACGGCTCGACGAATGGACGCTCGTAACTCTCTCAATATGACGCCAAAATTCGAGGGTAAAAGAGGGGTTTTTGGGCTCAAATAGTGGAAAAGTGAAAATGATATGGTAAAAAGAGTTTTACTCCTTTTTATTTACTTTTACCATGTTATTTGGTTTTTTAATAATTATTTATTTATTAAACCCTAATCCCTAATGCCCTGTTGAGTATAACTTTTGTAGGCGTAACGACTTTGATGGTCATGTACCGGGATGCAGACATAATTTTTCTTTTTCCATCGCATGTTTTTTATTGTTTTTTATGGTTTTTGTATAAAACCTCGAGCGTGGTATTTTCCCGTTCTTGCGCTCGAAAATACATGAGAACCCGATTGAGCATACTTTTATCACTTTTTCGGGCTCAACAAGGTTATACAAAAAAGGAACCCCCCTGGAGTCCTCTTTAAGCTCTTTTCAGACTCTCTAAACATGAAAAGATAGCCGAGCGACCTTGGTATTTTCACGCTCGATAAAGTATCTGAAGAAAGTGTCTGGTGAGTGATAATTTATCTCTTTTCCGGTCTCATCGGACTATTTTATGAAAAATGAACTGAGAGATTTCTCTTTTAAGTGTTTTTCCATACTCTATAATCATGAAAAACCTTTGAGTTTTCTATCTCTGGACTCGTTAAAAAAACATTGACAGACCCGTAATGGGACTGAACCAGTCCTTCTTAGGGTTCGTTAAGCATACTTCGAAGGACTTATCCAAAGGATAAGCTTATATCAAGAAGCATATGTTATCCTCCTCAAGATTCCGTAAAAATAAAGAGGTACTCGCCAGAAATGGTGGGGGAAAATTTTGGAAAGGGATATGTTTTCATCTTCGTATTGATTGGCAGTAAGTGTCGCTCTTGAACATGACACCCCCTATTCATCATTTGAAGCCGGTTTGGGAAATCTATTTGTCTCTCATTTGATTTGCTACAAGGTCATTCCATGTGTCATCTTTGAGTCAATGTTGCCAAATCATTGGTCGTGTCGTTCATATGTTCAAGAGAAGTCCATCTGAAACCTCTATTGAGTCAGCCATCTGCAGTTGTCCATTCTCTCCGTGTCAGCCTTCCCTATGTCCAGTCCAATTTACATCATACTCTATTTCACCTTCAAAATCTATTACTCATTTCATGTCATTGATGGGGGATACATCAAGGCCCTCCTGTGACAAGTTTTGTTCCGTCGACTTCAGCTCATTATCCAGAATCAAGACTTAGAAATTCTTTGGTACCTTGGATCTTGCATGCCTCAATGGTAGGTTTCCTCGCTTTCGACAGTGGGTTTACATCATTGACCCCTGATCAAAAGATTTCATCGGATGTTCGACTTCAACTCATTCATTCACACTCGATGGTTTGTACTAGATTACCTTGGAAGTCATTAAAATCAATGGTGATTTCCCTCGCACTTGTTAATGGTTTCATTAATGACCAGTAATCAAGTGGTTTCTTCCATGTTTGACTTCAACACATGTAATCACATGGTTAGATTCATACTTTGGGCGATGAGATTGAATACCCTAGATATCATCTCTTTGTCCAGGTTGCGATGGAGAATATATAATCTGTGACACATAGATCCACTGTGTATGTATCGTGGCTATGTCATCTCAATTTTAATTTTTTCACATATATCCATAGTGTATTCCTGGTGGCTATGCTATATTTTGATGGCATGGATCCACAGTGTATGATTGGTGGCCATGACCCATGTCTACAATTTTCATCCATCTATGATCTGAGTATGGGAATGCCTACCTCAGAATTGGTATATATGATATTCTACAGATGCTTGGTTGTTCACAGTTTTTCGATTAGGTGTGCTCCTGGTTTCTGACACACACATGTAGCTTACAAAGTCTTTCGGCTGTCACCGATTCCAACCTCATACTTTGGGGGGCATTCTATTACCCATGATTTTGGTCATCATGATGGTGTATTAATGATGGTGTACTCAGGATCTTCATACGAACTTTCTCCTGAGAAAAGTTACTTTCATCTCTTCCCAAAAAACTCACTTTTGAAGAGAGTTCACAGGCTGCTAATATATTAGGGTGCGAGAATGACCCATTCTCGTAGGTTGCCTTAAGACAGGGTGCGAAATTCTCACACTGTGTTGAATAGTTAGGGTGTGAACGCGTCCTAAAGCATGGAAAAAGATGAATTCTCGATGGTTCTAGAAGGGAATATTCTAGAAGAATGGGTTGGCATTCGAATGGTTATCCTTGTACTGTATTCCCTGATATTGTGGGATCATTCTTATCCAAGTAACTATCTCATTATCTCCTATATATTGAGGGAATTCTCATGGAAAAGGTTAAGCAAGATTCATTAGAGAATTGGTGAAAGAATTATGTGAAGGACTTAGCTTGAGCAATAGCTTGGAGACTCTAGCAAGTCTATCAAGAGGATTTGATCTTCTTCATGCAAGGATTGAGCAAGTGTGCGTGTTGGAGCTAAGAGCCATCAAAAGGAATCTTGTGACATCAAGGCTATCAGGTTGTAATCTTTACTTTCAATTAATATGATACAGTAGCATGTCCCTTTCCCATAAAGCTATTCTCACTTTATTGTGTAATTCCTTGATCATACACATAAGTTGACAGTTGAATATATTTTGCTATCTTCACTTTGGTTGGTTTGTGTTGTCTTGGTCTTGACCTCACAAGAGCACCAGAGTGAAGCGGGAGCAACATAGACCCTAGGAAGCAATACTAAGGTATGTTACTTGTTCCTTCCTACTAGCTAATTCAATGGTCAAAACTTAGGGAAAGAGTCATGTCCTGTCTTGTTTTGTTCTAGATCCAGGTGGATCTAGGGAGATCTGTTAGTGTCCACACCTACCGATTAGTCTAATAACACTAATACCTTGGTAATACCAGGGCAATCCCTTAGAAAGTGGTCACCCTTACAAAGACTGCAAGGGAATTTGGGTTTCAGATTCTTTATTTTAATCTTGTTGACCTCATCAACACTCCCAATACTATTAACAGTAGTTGGTTGTTGGGATTCAACATCTGATGTTGTTTGAGACTTGGTCCTTTTCAGGTTCTTCTTCTTCTTCTCTTTTTGTTTCTCCTTCTTCTGATCAACCTGGCTACTTGCTTTAGAGATTTCACTAGGTGAAGAAGGAGAAAGGCAAGGAGACTTAATGGGTGAAGAAGGAGAAAATTTGACATGAGGTTGATGTGTGGGTGGTGTAATGACATCTAAATTATTAAGTGTAGTTGAAGCACTGGGAGGATTCAAGATTGTTGGAGTGGGAAAAAACCAAACTGGTAATCTGATAGTGAGTCCCAAAAGACTCAGTGTGGCAATGTACGGAGGACCAAAGTTTCCAAAATAAGGAAAGGTATAAGGTTCCCTAGGAGAAGGGGTTCCTCCATTCGTACTCTCAAGATTTGATTCCATTAACAATGACTTGACCTAAGGTTCACTAATTAACAAAACCAACACACGCTATGAATCTGAGAAGTAAATAATCAAACAAAACCTTCCCACAATGAAACCACTAGTTGGTGATGAAATCCAACGTCACGATATCAAAATAGGAAGGGGATAGAGCGAGTGAATAAGTTACGTTGGCGACCTGCTTAATGGAATTACACCTTGGTGCAAGATTCCATGTAGTAATTGTGGATTTACCCTCCAAGGAGCTGGAGTGAGTTTGACCAACGTCTGTTCCAAGTACAGTGAGACTTCCCTTCACTGTAACCTATTGTAAGACCCTAAATATTATGGCTACTAAGGTCACCAATTCATAGTCAGCCCCTGGGTGGGTACAGTCGACATTCCAATCCGAACGTATGGGCGGGATAACAAGTCTAAAATCAACTCGAGAGGCTCCCACACATAATCATGGGTATACCCTCAAGTGACCCCCAATATACGATCCATCCACTACAAATAGTTGAACCATGGAGGGATGGTATCCATGACTCACACGAATGTGACCTCGTGCATAACCCCTGTGTCAGAAGGGGATTCCAGAAAGCCTATACGACAATTGGATTTTCTCTCCCTATCACAAGATGCTAAGTTTGTTTGATAGCTTTGGAAAGTTATCCTTTCAACCTATTCCAAATACCTACACCTTAAACTAATGTAGGTTTGCTAACAAAGATGTAAAAATTCTGATAAATTTTAGTTAAGCGTTGATTTTAGTGGTTGTTGTTTACTCAGAGGTGTATGAGAGTGAAAACTAATGATATTATGACTCAATTCCTAAAACATGCATAAGAAATGATAAGCAATCTTTTCTTTCAATGAATGTCTAATTAAGGGAAGGAGAAGGATTTTCCTTTCACTGTCAAACACTAAGATGCAATGACCTCATGCAATATTCCTCAATAAGGAATCCAATGAAATACTAAAATGTTTATATGTGACTGATAACCAGTAGATGTAAAGCTTCCTATGCTAATCAGACTTCAAGAGTTGTGAGATTTAAGCTATCTGGAAGAAAACTTCACATAAACCAAAAGACACCCTTGTTGTGATCAAACAAGAAATAGAAAGCTAAAAACTCAAAAGGAAGGAGAAAGAGCTTGGAAAAGATGACTCAAATATCAGAAAGAAAAGTACAAAAGACCTTTGAAACTCCTCACAAAGTTTTCACTCACTTAGATAAACGAGAAGAAAATGACAAATTGACTCCAAATAGTGAAGGACAAAGAGTTGTTGCAAAGTAAGGAAAAATGTCAAAAAATCCAAACAAAAGATGATTAATCCTTAGAAATCAAATAATTGGAGGCTAAACAAGGACACACTAAGATAGCATAAACCCTGAGCAGAAGAATCAACAAAAAAAGACTAAGAAAAAACTACTCGCAAGAAGATTTTTGCAAAAAAAGGGGTAGTGCTCCCCAAAAAGGGGACATAGAGCACTCCAACACACTGTGTAAGGCTACAGGGGAGTGCCAATGCCCTAGTGGTAAGGGCAGGGGAGAATTGGCCTCTCAAAACTCAAACTTTTTCCCAGAAATCCAAAAAAACTCAAAGAAAATGCAAGAATTTAGAGTGTAAGATGGATCCAAGAGCCAACAATCACATCTAAGGATCAAAGACACATCATGGAGAATGTAAAATGAGTGGGAAAAGGGAAAAAACAAGATCTGGGAATGGAAACAAAAATCAGAGCTCCTCCCCAGTGGAGTCGCCAATTTCTGTTGTAGGTGAATCCCCCTGCGGACAAGTGGATTCCCTCTTGGTCTCTAGACTCCTAAGGCCAAGACAGAAATGTGCTTAACATGGACACTAACATCCTTTTAGATATAATCAATCTAACTTACGAAGGAGAAAAATAAATATATGTACCTTATTAACAATGTTTGTCCTTGCAAAGTCCAGGCTAAGCTCCAATCCTGAGCTCCCTAATAGGTCCTGTAGAACAAACAAAGATACAATGGACTTCCTACTCTACTGAGATTAGCTCAAATATAGATCTATCTACTGCAGACAAACTCATATGGAACAAGCATAATTTTGAAAGAAACATGCCAAGCATTGATATATTGATGAGAACAAGTAAAATTACTTACAATCCTTTGATGAGGGTGCAACAACTTCTTCTAGTTCTCCTTGTCCAACTCATTTTCTTAAGTAATATACACTGATTTCTTTGATGACATATCACTCATGGGATCATAAGTTTGGTGTAATTCTCAATCTCCATCCCTTATGTTCATACCACTTACAGGATTATAAGTTTGGTATCAATCTCTACTCTCTTCCTTCCCTTTCACCATGAAGAGACCTACTTATATAACCTTGGATAGGTACAACCACTTGAGAAATCTTTGGGATAAGTTGAGAATTCCTCTCCTTCAGTTGAGGATATTCCCTAAGATCATTCCTTGACCATCTATTCGAATCCAACCACCTTCAGGAATTGAGGGATTCTTCTCTGATTTGTCTCAACAAACCCAAAACTTGCTCAGAAAAGGGTAGCGCTCCCCCAAAAGGGTGCACAAAGTGCTAAAACACTCCCCCAAAGAGGCACAGGGAGCACCATCACTCCCTGACAGTTGGTAGGGGAGCGCTCCTCTCCAAAATCCATTTTTTAGTGGTTCTTTTAGTGGCAAAAGGTTTGTACTCTCTGTCAAGTGATGTCTCTTCTTCAAAACTAGTCTTTGAAGTGTCTTAAGTGTCTTTATGATGTCATTAGAGGCAAGGTGGCATTATGATGTTTGTGACACTTGAAAAACTTATATTCAAGATGTGACACTTGCAGACAAGATGAGACACTTACAACACTCGTAATGACGACACTTGTGACACTATTGAAGTGAGTAATTTTGATGTGTAACACACCAGCATCACCATTTGAGATTTTACCCTTCGATGCCACATCATTTTTGTCAAATAATATTTCCAAAGGAACCAGTCCTTTTGGAATGTGATTGTTGGGCAACTGATCAATATGATGGTCAACAATTTTTTTCAGAAACGCACCAGTATGAGGATTTTTTTCGGGATCAAGATCTTGATCAATATGTAATGCTGAAAACTCATCAATAGTCTCTAGGAATCTTTTGATTTCAAGATCATCTTCAAACACTTTCCAATGCTTGACATTGTCAGGTATAGAGGGTCTATATCTCACTTCTACATCGTACCTGATTTTAGGTGGAAGAGGAACTCTAAAATTGCTTGCTGAAATATCCAAAGAATCAACCACATTGTTTTCTCCTCTTGGAATAAATGATATGTTGAAAGATAGGAAAAAAATTTCAATGAGGTCTCATACTTCATTTCTGTAACTCCTAATCTGAGGGTGTTTAGCCTGATAAATGTTTCTGATCTACTGGATAATCATTTCAACATCTCCAAACACAGATATCTCTTCAATCCCCATGTCCTTTGCATCCCTTAAGCCCAAAACAAGAGATTCATACTCTGCCACATTATTGGTAGATTCAAATTCTAACTTGTACAACAGAGATTTGGTTTCCTAAGCAGGGGAAACAAAAACTACCCCAGCACCAACACCTTCTTTAAAAGAAGCTCCATCAAAGAACATTTTCCAAATAGAGGTAATTAGAGAAGAATATTCACAGAGAGCAATAGGCTTTCTTATTTCAAGAAGGGGATCATGAGCGTCAGTGAGCTACAATAGACTGGAACCCAAATCAGTATCAAAGGCAAAGATAGGATGACTGGTAGGATCAACTTCATCACTGATAATGTAGGCCAATTGAGCTTCTATGTACAGTCTCCTATGATCCCCTCCAAAGACTGGAATGGTAGCATATGTGAGGTCCATATGCAAGGTTCCCCCAAGTATTTTTATCCAAGATCTTGACAACAACATGACAAACTTGGGAGGAACATCAACCACCATGATATCCATGACCACACTTTTCATGGGCAGATGAAACAAGGTTACCACCAGATCTTTGATGACCCCAAGACATTGCACTCTCCTCGAGTCAAAAGAATACAAATCATGATAAGCCTTTGTGACTTCCAGTCCTAATTCTTCCATGATAGTTTTGGGCATGAGATTATGGGAAGCCCCTGAATCCATTAGACAGTTGTGCTACACCTTGTTATGTATGTTCAGGGATGTGTATAAGGGAGGGGATGAATCATCTATGTCTTCTACCATAGGACCTAATATGATTGTAGGATTTTTGTCTTGGAGGTTTGTTGATTCTATGGAATGATAGGGTGGTTCGGGTTGCAACAGCTTAGAGAGGGACCCTTTGAAGTTTTCGTTCTTGACTAGCTCTGCTAGGGGGACAAGGATTCTGATCTTCTGAATTTCATGATCAAAGATAAAGGAGGAAGGGGGTTTCATAATTTCTCTCACCTTTGGGACAGGGTCATTAGCTATTGGCGAGGGACTCTAATATTTCTTTTCCTTAATGGTATTCGTTGCATACTCAGTAGGCTTATCTACTCTGGGAGGCTAAGAAGGAATGTTAGACTCTTCTATTTTCCTCTTGGACTGGAGGTTGTATTTGTTGGGACTGGTATTGGCCTTTTCGCCCTTTCTTAGCTCATTTATTTGACTGTTCAGGAGGGATTTCTCATATGTGGATTGAGTCAAATGGGGAAATGGAGAGGTGTCTCCAATACAGTGAATTTCAGGGTCAAGCTCCTCTTCTTCCCTTTCCTCATCAATAACAAGGTTATTTTGAAAGGGAGTCTGGATTTTTTGATTGCTTCTATCTTTGTCCCTCTGCTCCTTTTGTATAATTTGAGGAGAATTGTTATTTAGCCTTCTGAAGCTACCTCTGTTATCATTATTTGGGACATTCTTATAACCTTGTTTCCCTTCAAATTTCATCCTCTCCATCTCTGAAGACATGGACTTCACCATCTTGGTTAATTCATATAATTGAGGGTAAAATGCAGAAGAACTAGAGGTTGAGGCCTCAGATATTCCTCTTCCTCTGTCTCTGTCAACTTTTCTCCTAAGTTTGTCAACTGCCAATACATTGGATTCTACTTCCAAGGTTGCATCTTGCATATGATCCAGGGAAGTAGCTCTTCTTTCCCTGAGTAGGAGGCAGAAATCAGGGTCAAAAGCACTAGCATAAGTGATTTTGGCAGAGGATTCTATAGGCTTTATCTTAGCAGGGATCTTATTGTACATCTTGTTGAATATTTTGGAGAAATTAGAAACCAATTCTCCCTCTTTTCTCTTTAGGGACCCAAACTTTATGATATAATAAATACAATATTTTTCATCCCCCCATTGCCTCAAGAAAACATCATCTAAGGCTTCAATACCAATAATATATCCATGGTTTAATCCCCTAAACCACTTCCTAACCTCACCATCAAGGCTCTAGACAAAGACTCTACATAACTGTAGAAGGCAGCAAGGTGCTCTTAAGTAGTTATGTATTCTTCTTTGGTGAAATTAGGCATATATTTTAGGTAATCTATAGTAGGGAGAACATTCATTGGTTGAGGTAGGACTAGAGGAGTGTATCTTGCAACCACTATGGAATTCATTCTATTTCCAGGGGGATTATCACCTGCCATAGGGATATGAGGTGGAAAATAATTAGGAGGAGAAGGGGTTCGAACTGGGGAGATTGGGACTGAGCCTCTGGGAGGAAAGGGAAGTAGCAGAGGATTCTAAGAAAAGGCCAAAGGGCTTGAAGGAAAAGAGGTTTCTCTGTCTCTAGCAGTAACAACAGGATGAGGAGTGGTAAAGCCCAGGGTGGGAAAATCTTCAGACACGCTGGGCCTAAAACACGGTACAATTTCAGGAGAGAGAGGAGTGACAAGGGTTTCACCTTCCAATCCCAGACCAGGAAGGGAAAACTCAATAGGAACACTCCCAAAATTTAAAGTTCAGGAAACTCCAATAAAAGGTATAACAGGGGAATTGTTGCTCCCACTTTTCTCCAGTGCTCTTGTGCAGTCAAGAACAAGACAACACAAACCAACCAAAGTGAATAAATCATAATCTATTCAACAGTCAATATATGTATATGATCAAGGAATTATACAATAACGTGGAAAGAAATTTATGGGAAAGACATATTACTGTATCATATTAATGGAAAGTAAAGCTTAAAACCTGAGCCTTGATGTTGCAAACTTCCTTTCGATTTCCCTTGGCTCTGACACACACACTTGCTCACTTTCATGAAGAAGATCAAAACCCTTATGATATCCTTGCTGGAGTTTCCAAGCTGTTGTAGCTTCAAACCTTCATACAATTCTTTCATTAATTCTTCAATGAATCTTGCTTAACCTTGCTTAACCTTTTCCATGAGAATTTCCTCAATATATAGGAGAGAATGAATTAGTTACTTGGATAAGAATGATCCCAAAATATCAAGAAATCCAGTACTAGGATAACCATTTGAATGCCATCTCATCCTTCTAGAAGATTCCCTTCTAGAATCATCAAGAATTCACATTTTTTCTTGCTTTAGAAAGAGTTCACACCCTATAAGTTCAACACAGTGCGAACTTCTCGCACCCTGGCTTAAAGTAGCCTGCAAGAATCATGCATTCTCACAGGCAAATATACTTGCAGCCTGCGAACCTCCTTCAAAAATGATATTTCTGGAAAGAGAAGAATGTACCTTTTCTCAGGAGAAAGTTCTTATGAAGATCCCGAGTACACCATCATCAATACATTATCATGATGACCAAAATCATGGGTAACAGAATGCCTCCCAAAGTATGAGTGTTGGAACCAGTGATAGCGGATAGACTTTGTAAGCTGCATGTGTGTGTCAAGAACCAAGATCACACCTAATCGGAAACCTGCGAACAACCAAGCATCTGCAGAATATATATATATATCAATTCTGAGGTAGGCATTCCCATACTTAGATCAAAGACTGATGACATTATAGACATGGGTCATGGCCACCAATCATACACTGTAGATCCATGCTTTCAAAATATAGCATAGCCACCAGAATACACTGTGGATCTATGTGAAAAATTTCAACTCAAGACGACATAGCCACGAGACATACACAGTGGATCTATGTGTCACAAATTATACATATTCCATCACAACCTAGATCAAAAAGATGATATCCAAGGTCTTCAATCTCATCGCCCAAAGTACGAATCTAACCATGTGATTACATTGTGTTGAAGTCGAACATGGTAGAAACCACTTGATTACCGGTCATTAATGAAACCATTAACAAGTGCGAGGGAAATCACCAATGATGTCAATGACTCCCAAGGTACCATAGTACAATCCATCGAGTGTGAATAAATGATTTGAAGTCAAACATCCGATGGAATTTTTCGATCAAGGATCAATGATGTAAGCCCACTGTCAAAAGCGAGGAAACCTGCCATTGAGGCATGCAAGTTCCAAGGTACCAAATAATTTCTAAGTCTTGATTCCGGATAATGAGCTGAAGTCGATGGAACAAAACTCATCATAGGAGGGCCTTGATGTATCCCCCATCAATGAAATGAAATGAGTAACATATTTTGAAAGTGAAACAGAGTAGGACTTGGACACAGGGAAGGCCGACACGAAGAGACTGGATAAATGCAGAAGGCCGACTCAATATAGGTTTCAGATGGACTTCTCTTGAACATATGAACGACATGACCAATGATTTGGCAGCATTGACTCAAAGACGACACAGGGAATGACCTTGTAATCAATCGAATGAGAGACAAATGGATTTCCCAAACCGGATTCAAATGATGAATAGGGGGTGTCATGTTCAAGAGCGACACTTACTGCCAATCAATATGAAGATGAAAACATATCCCTTTCCCAAATTTCCCCCCACCATTTCTGGCAAGTACCTCTTTATTTTTACGCAAGCTTGAGGAGGATAACATATTCTTGTTGATATAAGATCGTCATTTAGATGAGTCCCTCGGAGTATGTTTAACGAACCCTAAGAAGGAGTGGTTCAGTCCCATTACGGGTCTGTCAATGTTTGTTTAACGAGTCCAGAGATAGAAAACTCAAAGGTTTTTCAATATTATAGAGTTTGGAAAAACACTTAAAAGAGAACTCTCTCAGTTCCTTTTTTGTAAAATAGTCTGGATGAGACCGAAAAAGAGATAAATTATTGCTCACTAGACGCTTACTTCAAATACTTTATCGAGTGTGAAAATAGCAAGGTCGCTCAACGATCTTTTCATATTTAGAGTCTGAAAAGAGCTTAAAGAGGACTCCAGGGGGGTTCCTTTTTCATATAACCTTGTTGAGCCCGAAAAAGTGATAAAAGTATGCTCGATCATGTTCTCATGTATTTATGAGTGCAAGAACGGACAAAAACGGTGCTCGAGGTTTTATGTAAAAAACCATAAAAAACAATCACAAACACGCGATAACAAAGAAAAACATGTTTGTATCCTTGTATTTAATCATCAAAGTCATCACACTTGCAAGTCATTACACTCAACATGACATTAGGGATTAGGTTTAATCGATAAATAATCATAAAAAACCCAAAATGATATAGTAAAAGTAAATAAAATGAGTAAATACTCTTTTTTACCATACCATTTTACATTTCCACTATTGAGCTCAAAAAACCCCTCTTTTACCCTCCAAGTTTGGCGTCAATTTGTGGGAGCTACGAGAGACCATTCCGCGAGCTATCTGCAACATTAAGGTAAGATCTTCATCCTTGACATTTTCATGGTTTAAATTTATAATTTCATTGGTTAAATTATCAGTTTTGATTTGATTTTTCAAGCCCTACATGCGCGCTGCAATTCTCGCAGGCAGGCCATACGGGGCCTGCGAGAATGAGGCGTTCTCACAGGTGAGCCTAAGGCCACCTGAGAGGTTCTCGTACTGTGCCCATAGGGCACCTACGAGAACCACAAAGCCCAAATTTTTTTAAAATTTTTAGCCAATGAAAAATATCCAAAGCATAAAAAAAGTTAATAATCCTCTTATTGTGTTCCTTGTGCAGATAATTGGCCATCAACATGGTGCTAGAGTGGCACAAAAGGGAACATGAAGAGGATAATACAATGGCTGAAAATCATCCACCTACCATAGCTTCTTTGAGAAATTGTGGGCTCTTGAAATAATTTCGCATCCCAGGAATGAGGGCCCAAGTCAGACTATTAGAGTACCTGGTTCGCATGTGGGACCCTGATCAGTAGGTGTTTCAGGTGGGGGTCCACACACTATCCTTAGACATTGAGGACATATTCTTTTTGACTGGATTGTCACAGTGAGGGTCTTATGTGAGCCTGGCAGGTAGTAGAGGCAGTGGGCTAAAGATGAGTGAGTACTGCAGTTTATACTGCGTTCCTAAGGCTGAGAGACAAAAAGGAAAAGTAGCTATCTGGGGGGTACAAGACTTGACCCTCTGTACTATCCTTTTCACTATAGCTCAGATGGCTGGGATTATAGAGCTACTTCCAATATGTTATTGAGTGTACTGAGCTTCGAGTGTTCAACTAGGCAGATGTTGTGTTGTGTAGTATTAAAAAGAAATTGACCAAATGTAGGCACAACAACCTGAAGCAATTCAGGTATGGATCTTTGTTGGTATCCTTCTTCCTCGAGCGAATCCCATTACTGAGGCTACAGGTGGAGTGGAACTTACTAGCTCCCAGGGATCCATGGATGCTGAGATGGTGTCGGATCATGGCCCAGCACGTAGTAGGACCTATCATCAAATATGATGATACTTTCTTTGACTAGCTTCAACCATAGATGTTGATGGTTGATGACTACGCTTATGATGGGCTAGATTTTCGAGGAGATCCAGATTTGGTATTACCTGAAGATGCTCAGTGGGGGGACCTTGGTAAGAAGTACACACATTTTTTTTCTTTTTAAATGTTTTTGAACTTTTTATCATATTCAAATGTTTTTTGTTTTATATGTTCATCCAAAGACTAACACGAAATTTTTGTTGATAACACAGATGTTGGACCGTACAGACCTCCCGACACTTCTCCCATCCAACAATGAGGAGAGGTAATGGCAACACCACAGTATGCTGAGGATTACCAAGTAGTGGAATAGAATCTAGAGGGCCTGACTGCAGACATTCCAGATATGACTCTAGAAGAGGTTCCACGACACGATCAACGTCATACTGTAGGGGTATCAACGTCTATGAGTCGACTACTTTGTAGGGTTGCTAGGGAAGTCATGTGTTACTGTGAACGTCATCCATGACATCACTTTGTAGAAGCTATAATCTTCCATTTTTGACATTTTGGTCTTCAAACAAACTTTTGTAAAAAACTCTTTTGATCGTTATATATACAGACGACTTCTATCGGTTTACTTAATATTGTGTGAATGTTTGATTTATAAATGATTTTTATTGGATAAATCCATAAGTGTGGACACAAACCGATCTCCCTAGATCCACCTAGATCTAGAACAAAGCAAGACAGAATGATACTCTTTCCCTACATTAAACTATTGAATATACTAGAAGATACGATCAAAGAACATACTAGAAGATACGATCAAAGAACATACTAGAAGATACGATCAAAGAATATACCTTATGATCGCTTCCTTTGGTCTTTGTTGTTCCCACTTTGCTCTAGTGCTCTTGTACAGTCAAGATCAAAACAATACAAACCAACCGAAGTGAAGAAAGCACAATCTATTTAATAGTCAATCTATGTATATGATCAAGGAGTTATACAATAAAGTAGAACTAACTTTATGGGAAAGGGACACATTACTGTATCATATTGATGGAAAGTAAAGATTACAACCTGAGCCTTGATGTTGCAAACTTCCTTTCAATGGCCCTTAGCTCTGACACACACACTTTCTCACTTGCATGAAGAAGATCAACCACTTTTGATAAACTTGTTGGAGTTCTCTAGCTGTTGTAGCTTCAGTCCTTCACACAATCTTTCACTAATTCTCCAATAAATCTCTTGCTTGTTTACTTCTAACCTTTTCCATAAGAATCCTCTCAATATATAGGAGAGAATGAATTAGTTACTTGGATAAGAATTATCCCAAAATATCAGGAAATCCAGTACTTAGATAACCATTCGAATGCAATCTCATCCTTCTAGAAGATTCCCTTCTAGAAGCTTCGAGAATTCATCTTTTTCCTTTCTTTAGAAAGAGTTCGCACCCTAGTAGTTAGACACGGTGTGAACTTCTCGCACCCTGGCTTAAGGCAGCCTGCGAGAATCATGCATTCTCGCAGGCAAATGTATTAGCAGCCTGCGAACCTTCCTCAAAACTGTGATTTATGGAAAGAGATGAAGGTAACTTTTCTTAGGAGAAAGTTCTAATGAAGAGCCTAAGTACACCATCATCAATACATCATCATGATGACCAAAATCATGGGTAACAGAATGCCCCCCAAAGAATGAGGTTGGAACTAGTGATAGCCGGTAGACTTTTTAAGCTGCATGTGTGTGTCGAGAACCAAGAGCACATCTAATCGGAAACCTGCAAACACCCAAGCATCAGGTTGTAATCTTTACTTTCCATCAATATGATACAGTAATGTGTCCCTTTCTCATGAAGTTAGTTCTACTTTATTGTATAACTCCTTGATCATATACATAGATTGTGCTTTCTTCACTTCGGTTGGTTTGTATTGTTTTGATTTTGACTGTACAAGAGAACTGGAGCGAAGTGGGAACAACAAAGACAAAAGGAAGCGATCATAAGGTATGTTCTTTGATCATATATTCTAGTATGTTCTTTGATCGTATCTTCTAGTATATTCAATAGTTTAATCTAGGGAAAGAGTATCATTCTGTCTTGCTTTGTTCTAGATCCAGGTGGATCTAGGGAGATCAGTTTGTGTCTGCACTTACAGATTTATCCAATAACAATGATTCAAATGTCTATTCAATACATAATTAGCCAATGCATTTGTTAATGTATTTAGACATCTAGGAATATGTTGATATTCAATGTGATCAAAATAACGTTCCAAGAGGCGAATTCGCAAATACACCCGTAACAAAGTAGGACTTCGAATAGAGTAGATATTACTTAACTGTAGTACTACAAGCTGCGAGTCAAGTCGCACAACCAAATGACAAATTTTGAGTAAGATAGCATCAAACAATAATTCAATAACAACACTATACTCTGAAAGGTTGTTGGTCGCACGGCCGAGACACACATCTCGTAAAGATACAAGTTTGTTTGTTGGGGTATAGATTTCCCATGCAGCAGAAGAAAGGTTCCGAGTACTATAGCTAGCACCATCAACGAAGCCAATATAGGGTAGCGAAGACTCCGACATCTAGAAATCAAACACAATGTCACATAAGGGAAGAGACCAGATAACGACAAAAGAAAGCTATAGTAACACACACAAAGTATGATACATTAAAATACAAGTACTTGTGCACATATGATTTATGCATAGTACTTCTTCAAGTACAACCCATTCCTAGGTTCACTCAAAGGGATACCATCGTAATCTACCAACTCATATGCTCCCTTTTCCAAAACTCGGCGAATAATATAAGGACCTCACCACATGGGTTCGAATTTCCTAGCTCCTAACACATCCCGATCATGTTCATAGAGAAGAACAAGACCACCTTTGGAGAAAATGTGAGGCTTGACATGCTTGTCTTATTGGGCCTTGACACGTTTTTTCTGGGCTTCTATTACTAGAGTGGCGTCATGTCGAGTTTCTTCTAATCGCATAAGATACAATAGACGTTCTTCTTCAGTAGATAAGTTGGGGAGGAGTTCAACAGCTAGTTTCAGATAGGGTATCTTGCATTCTATAAGAAGAATGGCTTCCATACCATAGACTAACTGAAAAGGTGTAAACCCAGTAGCAGATTTAACAGATGTCCAATACGCCCATAATGTCGAAAACAGCATTGTGTGCCAACTTGTTTTATGAATTCCTATCATTCGTCGAAACATAGTTATGAGAACTTTGTTGATTGCTTTGACCTGGCCATTAGCTTGTGGATAATAGGGCGTTGAGTTATCATGACGAAGACCCAACTTTTCTGTAAGTTCAGACATCATAAAATCCCTAAAGTGGCTACCATGATCAGTGACGATAGCTTGGGGAACACCAAAATGAGCTATGACGTGATTAAAAAGAAACAAGGCTACAATATTTCCAGTATTATCGAATGTTGGCATCGCCTCGGCCCATTTCCTAAAGTAATCAATGGCTACAATGATGTAACCATGCCCCCCGGTCGAGTGAGGGTGACATGTCATGAAATCGATGCCCCATTTTGAAAAAGGACCAACTGAGACCATAGGATGAAGAGGAGCAGGATGTGACCGAATTTTCTGATTGTAGGTCTGGCAGGCATGGAATTTTTGAATGACAGTAATGCAGTCGGTAAACAAAGAAGGAAAAAAATACCCTGCGCATTAGTTCTTCTGGGCAGTAGCATACCTAGACATATGACCACCACATGCTCTAGAATGGCAGTCATTCAGTGCTTTCTCGGCTTCGTCGAACGTTAGACAACGTCGAAAAACAGAGTCAATTCCTTGACGGTAAAGGGTATCCCCAAGGATAATGTATTGATGAGCTTGATAACATATGTGACGTCGTTCAGGACTAGACAAAGCAGGATGGAAAGTCTAGGTTTGGAGATATATAATGATATCCCCATACCAAAGATCATCAGTTCTAATAAGGAAAAGAGATTCATCAGGTAATGAATCCACTGCTACATTTTCTGTGGCAGAGTGAGGAAAATCGCATATCAACTCAGCAAAAACTAAGGATTTCTTAGACTTGGCGTGATTGAATTCCAAGTCAAACTCCTGGAGTATGACAATCCATTTGGAGTATTTGCCCCCTAGCAATTGACATGTCAAAATATGTTGCATAGGGTTGCAATGAGAAATCACCATAGTCTTGTGTGAGAGGATATAGTGTCGGAAGCATTGGACGGCTTGAACGGCAGCCAAGGCCAGTTTTTCAACATGTTGATACTTGATTTCAGTTGGTGTGAGACTTTGACTCAAGTAGTAAATAACATGTTCATCATGCGCATCATCCTCTTGGACGAGAACCATGCCAATAGTGTACTCCGAGGCAAAAAGATAAAGGAAATAATCACAACTGTAATCGAGGGGAAAGAGAAGTGGATCTCGCGTGAGGGACAACTTCAAAGCTTCAAAAGCATTGTTGGCAATGGTATCCCAGATGAACTCGAAATCTTTATTTAGTAGCCACGTAAAACCACGAGTGATCTCAGCATAATTAGGGATCAAATGACGAAGAAAGTTTGCTTTCCCCTGCGAACTTTGCAACTGGCGCAGTGTAGAAGGAGGAGGAAGATTAAGAATTGCCTCAACCTTAATAGGATCCACCCGAATCCCTTGACATGAAACGATAAAACCTAGAAGACGGCTAAATTCTACGCAAAAAATGCATTTATGAGGATTTAAATATATACGATAGAACTGACAGCGAACGAAAATGGCTCGAAGGTGGGAAGGGTGATCGACTCTGCGCATAGAATGAGCAGGTAAATCGTCCAAATAAGGTTGAATGATATGCTTGATATCATGAAAATCATAAGACATAGCACGTTGAAACATCATGCCCGCGTTCTTAAGACTGAAAGAAAGTTTCCTATAGGAAAAAGTACCCCAAGGACAAATAAAGGAAGTTTTATGTTGATCCTCGGGAGCAATGTTAATTTGATTATAACCAGAGAAACCATCCATGAGAGAGAAAATTTCACTTCCGGCACAGTCATCGACAATCTGGTCGACGAAAGGGGTTGGAAAGTTGTCTTTTAGAAAAGCTTTGTTAATATCCCTATAATCAACACATACACGAATACTGCCACCTTTCTTGTCAATTGGGATAGGATTAGAAACCCATTCTGTAAGAGCCACTGGATAAATAAAGTCAGCTTTCAAAATTTTCTCAACTTCGAGTTTGATAACAGCTACTTTATGTGGGTGAACTGGACGAAGGTGTTTCTGGATGGGTTTAGCACCGGGGTATGTCTTTATCTCATGTACAACAATTGTAGGGTCGATACCTGGAATTTCTTTGTAGCTCCAAGCGAATATGTCATGAAACTCTTTGAACAGGGATGTATAGGTGACTATTTCATCTTGGGAACATGAAGCTCCAATATGGACATTTTCGATGATTCTAGGTTTAACGGATATGTCAATGGGAATTGTGGGAGAGATATTACTGAGGTTCCCTTTGGCAAACACATCATGTGCAGATCCGGGAATGGTCGAGATGACAACAACGGTCGACGGAGTCGAAATCCGTTGGTAGTTCTCAAGAGTGTGTTGTTCCAGAAAAAGTATGGAATGATGATACCCATCGTCCCAAGGGGTGTCCTCCATGACAGACATGATCATCTCGTCAGTGGGAAAGATAACACGAAAAGGATTAGGAGACAACGCATCAAGAGAGGGGGTAGAAGGTGTTGCCAATTGAATGGCTTGATAGGCGGATTCAACCGAACTTAACGACATTGCATCGCTAAAACAAAGATGATCTCCAGGATCAAGTACTATCCAAGGGTCAGAAAACATTGGAATTTCATGAGGCATGGTGGAGATCATGTTGATAGAAGCAACAAATGGGCATGGAACATCGGGCAAAGGAATGGAGAAAGTACCCATTAACGAGGAGTATTTTAAAAGGCCTACACCGACATTCTCATAACCCGGCGGGGTTTTAGCAATAAATGGTACGTTGCCAGTACGAGTATCGGAATTGAAGAAGGTGAGTTGGTCAATGGTAATAACCTTTCCTTGATGAGGGAAATGTACTACATGAAAAAGTGTTGACACAACGACGCGCATGGAATCGATCCAGCGGCGACCAAGTAGAAGATTATAATCAAGAGGAGCGTCAAAGACTTCCACTTCAACTTGGACCATCTTACCTTCTAGTGTAATTGGAAATGAAGGAAGAACATTGTAAGGCTTAAAACCAGAGCCATTGAAGGCTTTAAGAGTGTTATGGGATTCATTCAAAGGAGGAGAGCCAATGGCTTTCCAACAAGCAAGAGACATAACACAAGTCAAGGCTCCCTCATCAATAACAGTTCGGCAAATGTTCTTGTCTGAGAAAACACCTTGGATTTGAAACGTGAGTTGAGGGGGTAACCTTGGAATGTGATCTTCCAAGTCAAAGACTATTAAATTCATATCGGTTGGGTCAATGCCACCTATAGATTTCAACAGTGCCTTCCGTTGTGCAAGACAAGACTGAAGGAATTCAAGGGCTGACATCGCTGAAGGTGTCTGGGCCAGATCTTCAACAATGTTGTAGTTATGGGCCACACGAGCATGAGGATTGAAAGCCGATCTCTGTATGACACCTTTTTGGGGGGGTCGTAGAACTGTGTCAAGGCTCGATCGTTCGAGATGAAGAGGACCATTAGTAGGTGGAGTCACTGGAGAGGGTTGTACCAAAGCAGGAGGTAAATCGTCAACCTTCTCCTTAGATGGAGAATAATCTTTGGCTCGAGTCATGAGTGCAACTTTATTTTGCTTAGAATCACCAGTACACATCAAAACATATGATGTCGTAGAAGAGGATGGTTGATCGTGAATGACCAACTGAGCTTGTTGTTGAGACGGGAAGGGTTGGGACAAGACACTCGGCACAGGTGGTTTTGGGGTTCCTTGAAGGAACTTAGTGACCTCGGCACGTCTTGGACAATCCTTCATGTAATGATCATCACCATAGATAAGGCAAGGGTATCATGGTTTGCGCTTATCCCGATATTCAACAGGAGTGGTTTTAGGTTGCTCTGTTTGATTATTATTTTTGCCCTCCTTATTCTTACCTCTTCCCTTTTTATATTTATTTTTACCAGCTGGGGTAGATTGGACAACATTTACCTCAGAAGTTTTTCCGGTGGGAGTGGAAGGAGACGAAGAATTTTGAACATTAGAAGAAGAATATTTAGGGTTTGTACTTGAAACAGAATGTGATTGGGCTTGGGCAATACCAATCACACCGTCATCCGCATGCGAGGCAGCTGGAGCAGTTGAAGTGATGGAAGTACCAGAACGAGGTAACTCAGGCTCAGGTAGTAAATCATAAAGTGTTC
>JASDQU010102987.1:464153-486952 GCA_032191745.1 Picea mariana
AAATTTTGCCAATCCATAGTAGCTTTTTGCATATATGCCAATGGGTAAAATTGTTTTTTAATTGCAACAATAAAATCATTCCAAGAGGTTAAAATTTTACCATGTTTCTTCATGTCCTCTTGAGTCTTGGCTTCCCACCAAATGAGTGTTGCACTATCCAATCTTAAAGAAGCAATTTGAATCTTAGTTTCATCATCTTGAATTTTTTGTATCCTACAATGCACCTCAATCTGACGAATCCAATTATCTAATTTCTCAGCATTTACCTCTCCATTGTACATTGGCAATTCAAATTTAATATCAATCTTTAACACAGGAATTTGTGGAGGAGTTTTACCATGTCCCTTTGGAGAATTTGAAAGAGGTCTTGAACTAGTAGAAGAAGAGGAAGATGGAGGTGAGGGTGGTGGAGAAGCACCATTCCCTCCATTTCCATTTGGAGTCTTATCACCACTGTCTCCCTTGTGCTTTGAAGGGTTGGAGCCTTCACCTTGCAACCTTGTATTCCTTTCTTCCATCAAGACTTTCATCATTTCTCTCATTTCCATGAAAGCCTTTCTGAGATATTCATCTTTTGTAGGAATATGTTCATGACTCTCTTCATGAGCCATACTTGGTGAATGCCTCCTTGAATCTTGAGGTGATGATATAATTTTTCTTCTTGAAGGATGAGAACTTGGCTCTACAAGTTGACCTTCTCCTCTTGTGAGTTTCAACCTTGTGAGCATCAGAAAACAAAACACTTGAAAATAATCAAGCCTTCAAAAACCTAAGCTCTGATACCAACTTGATCTAAAAATGATAAAGACTTGTATTCTTGAAAATATTTGCAAGTTTTAAATCAAGTGTACTTATGCAAATGGATCAATTTGCAAACAAAAATTTTATAGAAATTACACATTCAAGATGCATATAATCAGCATCAAATAACAGTGAACAGAAAACACATAACACAACAAATGATAAAGGAGTTCACCCCTTTCTTGGGCTACATCTCCTGGTCCAGCTTCCAATGGATCTTTTGTATTATTTGATCAAAGTGATAAAATATGTTCTTCAAAATGCTCAAAATGCCAAATAGATGGCTCCAATGGCTTCAAAACATCCAAAAACCCCTAGCCAGGATTTTTCAGCACCTAGTTTGGCCAAAAATTGAAGAAGATAGGCTTCCTAGAAGTTCCCCTTCAAACTTGTTGTCTCTGGATCACCAAAATGCACATTTGTGTCCTCAACCTAGCCCCTGCACTCATATTTGTGTTAAAACATAGCACCGGGTGCAACCAAAAAATAAGCAAACTGTAGGACGGTTAGGGTGCGCCTAGCCCCTAACCGCCAAACCCGTGGACATATGGGTCACCATGTGACCACACGCACATACAAAAAGGGCCAAGGTTTAAACTTGTAGAAACGTACCAAGTGTAAAGCACGTGGGCTCTGTTTCCATTTGAAAAATGCACATGATAATGGTTATATGGTGGCTATATGTGACCGGGGGCCGGGGCTAAGCCTCGGCCCGGACTGCGCCCCAAACCACAACATAATTCAATTTAAATAAATTTTGAACCATATATATGTTAAGAATCAACAGTGGGCACACCAGTTGGGTGGCCCTTTCCAAGGCTCTTCCCCTACCCAGAGGTCATGAGGTCGAGTCCTGCTGACTACAAAAATTTTAAACCATATCCAAGGTGACACGTGGCGGCCCTTATTTGGGCCATGTGTCACCAATCCATTCGCCACCAATGCCACATGTCAATAAATGATTCGTTCTCCAACTACCAACCAACACCTACCACATGTCACACGACCCTACCACCTTAGCCTCTTCCACGTGTCATATGGACCTGCCACGTTAGCATCAGTATAGACTGTATGGACTGTACAGTCAACACATTTTTTTCCCTGTTTGATGATTTGAACAGAACGTGATATCTCACTCATCCGACGTCTATTTGAACCCAAACAAGTTGCGTTGGGTTCATGAATATGAGGCCTATTCACCAGTTTGATTTGAAATGATTACGAGCACTTTGAATTTTGAGAAAAAATTGATCCCCTGGATCATTGAAACCTCTATGACAGTACTGCAATCAAACATACATTACAATACAATCACAGTGACCTGACTGGATCATCCATGCCCGAGATCTACACATCAGAGGAAAAAGAGAACACAAGAAACTGGTTAAAATTGGTTGTAACATCATCGTGATCAAACTTCCATCACAAAAACACAACTACCCTCAACTGGATCATCCATGCTCGAGCGTTGTAATGCAACATTTACACAAAGATGAAAGGAAACTGAATTTTATTAAACAAGAAGTCTCAAATACATATCATAACCAGAGAACCAGAGGCTTTGCTAAAACTTTACAAATCAGGAGCTTAACTCAACCATCAACCCTTACAAAATATAAAACATGAGTATATATACTTAGAATTGCTAACGTCCCCCAGGGACGCAATTGGACCCCTGCATTCAAATATTTGTGTTTCTTCTCCTTCTTTCAGACTAAACAGACTTTCCTTTGTCAGACGCAAATCTAAGACAATATGGGTTTTGCAAGAAAATTTCATGACAGGGTGACCTTGGGCAGCAACCCGCCTCCACAATCAGTGCTTCCATGCTTCCTATTTATGGTTGAAATGAGGTTTTGAACACCTTATTTGGCTTCATTAATTACCCTTATTGGGATTGGGATGAGCCCAGACATCCATGAATTCTCTTAGGTGGGGCTCTTGACTTGTTGAGTTAAACTTGGCACCTTGAAACCATGTTGCCTTCATCTGTTGTTAATACAAATTCTTTGGACCCCTTTGGCGTGGCTCTTTTCAACCACCCCATGTGATTGTAGGATGTCACCTCACACTTGTCCCACATGATATTTTGTGGTTTCTCATTTCAGGAGTTTTCCCCCCATCTTGGCTTCAATATCATGATGCCCAAAATCGTGAAACGGTCGCTGAGATTGGCGGTCAGACTCACTTCAAAATGGACGACCACGATCATTCCCTTGACAATACGAAATGTTGACTACGTGACGAGCACTAGCCCATTTTCTTGGACCTTTTTCCTTTATGACTGGGCACTAGGACTGTGGGCCCGATTTCTAGGAGCTTTCATGATTTCGCATTTTGGGAGAAAGATGTAACACCCTGTTTCCCCCAATTTGTAATTAATCATAAAATAGGAATTACCATGATAAGGCATGAGGAAAATGTAAATGTATTATTGAATGAGTTGCCAAATAATTGACTGTGGGGGTGAATCCTTGAAAGTACTGGCCATGATATCACTAGAGGAAGAATGTGAAAACTATACAAGAGGGTTCATATATCAAATAACCCCAAATCTCCCTTGATAAGGATGACAAACCTCCTTCGAATCCCAAGGAAAGAAATCAGTTAATGAAGAAAGGACTGGTGGTTGAACAATCAACCACCCCCATGAATGGAAACATGGGTTGTCATCCTGAAGTACCATAGTGACCTGCAGACCTGAGCTTCCTTCTGACAGAAGGAATAGGATAGGTCGGCAAAAACCTTCCAGGGTAAGGGGGATATACAAGGGAGAAGAGACATGGGACGGAAGAGTGTAAGATCGTAAGGGAGATGCTCCAGTGGAATCATGAAGGGAAGGCTGGGAGCTTGATGTGGAAGAGCATTTGAGAAACCTCACAGATGCCATAACCAAAAGAGAAATCTCTGAGTTGTAGAGAACACGACCCAAGAAGAAGCTGGGACAAAGACATAGCTCCTGAGAGCTGTGAGAACTCCCTGGTGATATCATGGCTTGGCACGGTGGTGGCCAGAGTGCTAAGAATGAATGCCTATATGCCTATGGTTGGGTGGAAGGATGAACACCCATAGTCAGTTGGTTGGTGGCAACCTGTAATAGATAAGTGATTTCCTACCTTGTGTAATTTAGCCATAACTGTGTATGAATTGGTTATACTGTGTATGTTTTAGGAATTGTACATATTTCTTAATGGATATACTGTATCCCCCTTATTTTTTCTTGATTGTATAACTAGTCTAGTAAGAAATTATATGGTTAGGAGATGATTTTATACTTGTAAATGCTTGTGTCCTATGGAGGCATAAGCCAGAGTAACGAACTGTGTGTTCGTCGACCCCAGACACAGTTTCATATACGCGTGCCAACCCTCCTAATTATTTAGAGTCCCTTGGAGGATGAAGTTTGTTAATATTAGGAGAGGTAGTGTAGATTGACATAGGCTCTCTGCGAGGCAAACTAAACCAAGAACTCCCTAAGTCCTAGACAAGCTCAAGAAGGATTACATTGTTGTGTGCAAGAACCCTGTATGGAGTGTAGAGGTCGAGAAACCCTTTGGAGGTTTCAGAGCATATGAAATCTCAGGAGTGATAGAGATCATGATCAAAATCATATCTGAACCATTGGTTCAATTTGGGGAAAGAGAGGTGAGGCTTTCCTCAAAGTCCTGAAAGGCGAATCGTTGATTCGCAGGGGAAAATCTGGACCGTTGGAGCCTTCGTCCAAACAACCAGAGAAGGGTGCACAGGAGAATATCTATGAACCATCAGATTGAGTGCAAGGGACTGATAGCCATTGAATCCAGAAAAGGCACATAAGGTTTAACTTGGTGCATGCAGGGGAGAGAGGACTCGTCAAAGTCCTGAAAGCATCGCGATTGTCCATCCCAGAGGACAAGTGACAAAGATCCACATCCATCGGGGATTTGGCACCAGGGAAACTGGAGTGAAGACTCTCCTGAATTCCCAAAAAGGAGAAATCCAGGATTTGATCACAACCATTGATCATCCCAAAAAGATCACAACTGTTGATCGTGGCTAAAGGTTGCAGTCGTCCATCGGCACAGGACACGTGGCGAGAGTTAGGAATTTCGTTGACTCGTCGTTGAAAGAAGTCAATGGGAGGATTTCTTAGAACTCACGAGTCATGAAATCATGACTTAATCCTATTCATTGGTTTAAGAGAGATCACAGCCATTAGATCACAGAGCTTATGGGTCGTCGATCTAACCTGGATATGGACCATCCATCGGAGGAGACGCGTGGTGAGCGGTCAGAGTTTGGGGAAAGCTCTGAAATCCCGTGGGCCATTGGATCTCGTAGAACGACGAAGGGATTAAGACTGAGTGTCTTTAAACACCCTTAAGCTTAGGAGGGATAGTGATCATCGGATATAGATCAATGAGGGTCGTTGATCTCATACACAAATTTCCATATCATAATTCAAGTATTGGAGTGACAAGATATTTGGAGTCGTTGCATCGTGAACTCCCAGTTCACGAAACTTCAAAAAGATATGGACCGTTGGATCCAAATCATTGAAGATCATTGGATCTCGTAGAAGAACTCGTGTATCAGAGTTCAGGGAATGGAGTGACTAGTGGTTTGGGTCACTGCATTTCGAACTCCTAGTTACCAAAATACCGATACGGCCAGGACTGTCGGATCAGGGGGAGATTCACAGCCGTTGATCTCATCGAAGGTAAGATTTCAGGTTTTCAATTTTGAAGASTTGAAAGACTTGAATCTCTTGCATCGTGGAGTCGTGAAATGCGAAAGGTGCCTCTTGGCTTGGCCTGTGGTCATAACCAACGATCAAATGGAGGTGGATAAGGGAAGAGCTAGCCTGCGCTAGGCCCCCGTAGGAATTTGGGGATTCTGTCCCTTGAAGAAAAGACGAAAAATCTAGGTTTTCATGGTGGGTATATGACGAAAGAGATGTTTGTCCTGGGAAACCTACGATTTGCAAAATCATGAAATCGAGATTTCACATTTTGAGGCTTCAAGATATGGGTGCACTTAGTGATGAGAACCCCGAACTCACGATTCCCAAAATTGTCGAAGTCAAATCAATGACCCTCTGCTTCTCAAAAATGGATGGCCTAGATCTTCCCCTTCATGAATCAGGATTTCATGATCCTTGATGCATAATCTCTCAACATTTGAAATCTCGATTCCCACGCTCGCTTGATTCCATATAGGACCGCTCTCAGTGTTGCGACTTGCAATAATGAAGACTTGGACGACACAGCTAGGACTTGGGAAAAAACAAAGACTCGGTAATAGAGGAAAAAATAAAAGAAGTAATCAACCATAGGGGGAACAAAAAATCTCAGGGCCGATATCTCTCAAGAAAACTTCGACAAGAAAAACCAGTCAATCAAGGATGAAAGCAAAAAACAAAGGAAAATATATGCCGGGAGGAGAAATATATGATTGGGTCTGCACAAAAGGGGGGGGGGGAGACAGGAAAGATCACAGACCTAGGCCAAAATAACCATCCACCAGAACATGACAATATTAATCACTAACATATGGCATCATTTCTAGAAAACCACAACCTACAAAATTCTCAGGGCTAGGTACTACTAGCCTACTCTATTCACTGATGTCTGTGCAAAAATCAGGGCCTGCATCAAGTGTCATAAATTATCTGGGAAGCAACAACTCAAGTCTCTACCATTAAATCCTGTAATATCTTCAGGACCCTTCCAGCAGTGGGGCCTAGATTTTATTGGGGAGATTCACCCTCCTTCAAGTGATCATCACAAGTGGATCCTAACTGCAATAGATTATTTTACCAAATGGATAGAATATACCGCCACAAGGAGTGATTCTAACAAGGTGATCATCGGTTTTCTTGAAGATATTATGGAAAGGTTTGGTTATCTGAACATAATTGTTACCGATAATGCTGCATCCTTCAAGGCTGAACCATTGGTCAAGTGTTTTGAGAAGATCAGAATTGCATTGATTCACTCGACACCCTACTATCCCCAAGGCAATGGATTAACGGATTCCTCCAATAAAATTTTTATAAAGATCATCAAAATACTATTAGAGGACAACAAGAAGGCATGGGATTCAAAGCTCAAATTTTCTCTGTGGGCTGATAGAGTGACAACAAAAAGTTTATTGGGGCTCTATCCTTTCCAACTTGTATATGGAACTGAAGTAGTCTTCCTCCTTAACTTTCCCTACCTATGGCGAAATTATTTCAAAACTACCAAGGAGATCCTGATGACATGATCAGAAGGATAGATCAGCTGGTAGAAGTGCAGCAAACTAGAGAGAAAGTGATGGACAGGGCACATAACCATTAGTACAGGATCAAGCAGTCATTTGATAAGAAGAGTAGAGAAAAATATTTCCATCTGGGTGATCTAGTACTCAAATGAGATGCACCTAGACAGGACAAGGGCAAGCATGGTAAATTTGATGCCCTTTAGATTGGACCCTTCAAAATTTCTGAGACACTTTCAAATAATACTTACAGGTTCTAGAATTTGGAGGGTAACGCAGTTTTTAGTGGCCCTGTAAATGGGCACTTCATGAAAACATTTTTTGTTTAACACCATAGTCAGCTTCCTACCATTGTAAATATTGTTCCTATTTTATGTTTATTTTGTTTTTTATAGGAAACTCCATAATCCAAAGCAAAGGCACTGAAGCTGTGCATTCTTGGCAACTCACAGGGAGCATGACACCCCCTCTGGAGCCAAATTTTATCACATAAACTTGTCAGAGCCTTCGGGGTTTGTGGTCTCTACTTAAGTCTGCAAAGTTTGACTGTCTCTCCTCCTTTTGCAAACACAATCATAAGTTTTTCTCTCAGCTTGTAGTTTCTCTTCTGTTTGTCTTCATCTATTTGATCAAATTGTTTTTCCTTGTCGGTTGGCTTGAGAAGTATTGGCCCTAAGCCTTACTGTTTTCCCTAAAGTCGATCATTCCTCTCTTTACCTCTGTCACTGATCCTTTGTTTTCCCAAGCCCTTGGCCAATCATTCAAGTAAACTACATAGGCCGCAGTCATGAACACCAAACAAAACACTTGAAGCAGTCTAATATGGACTCAAATATATCGAATGAGAAAGATCATCTTTCAATGGAAAATATCCATCAGATGAAGCAGATCGATGACCATCGGGTGATCAGGATCATACAGTTGCACCAAGTTTAGCATCAAACAAAGGTCCAAAATCGTGAGGCCGACCCTTATAGCCATTGGTACCAGGAGGGACACATGGAGCAGGATCAACATTTCACTGACTTGCAAAATGTAGTGGTCAAAGGGGAGAGTAATGAGGACTCGCGAGACACGAAATAATCTAGGCCATCCATTTCAGAGGGACACATGTCATCCAATCTAAGGGATCATGATTTCATGACCCAGATGGTTTGAGCATGGAGCACAACGTGAAATCGCGAAATGAAAAATCACGACATGCCCGAGAGTCAGGCCCATGATCACAACCCAGGGTCATATGGAAAGTGGGGCCTAAGAGAGGTAAGTGCCTGATTGAGTGACGAGCAATCGAAGTTGTTCAAGGAGATGATCATGGCCATCATATTTGAGGTAAATCTAACCATTGATCTAGATGGGCCATTTCACGGGAACGAGCATCGAGATTTTTGAATCAAGGGGAGTGAAAACTCCTGAAATGCAAAATCTTGAGATTTCATGTGGATAAGAATGAGGTCACAGCCCGCAGTCACATGGGGAAAAGAAAAAGGAGCTTCAAAAAATATGAAAGTGCCTGAGTTAGTCATAGATAAGGATCTGCGTGACCTCAAGGCGTCGGAATTGACTCAAAGGAGTTGTGAGTTTTCCTAGAGCATTCGTGGGTGTCAGGCCTCATCTTGATCCTAATAAAAGTAGTTAATGAAAATGAGGAGGGTGGTTGAAACCTCGTTTCACAACATAAATGGAAAGAATGGAAAATCTGGCCATGGAGGGCATACTATCAGTCAAAAGTTCCATGTCATGGATTTTCTTGTGAAGCCCATACCGATTTTTTCTTGCATCTGACAGAAGAATGCAAGTGCAGCCTAATAGAAGAAGATGCAGACGCCAAGCCTTGAATATAATGACCAGAGTACACTTCTGTAGGGAGCAAGTTGCTTTGAGTATATATACTCAATTTTTATATTTTGTAAGGGTGGATGGTTGAGCTAAGCTCTCGTATTGTAAAGTTTCAATGAAGCCTCTGGTTATGGATCGCCATTTGAGACTTTTTGTTTAATGACAATTAGCTTTCCTATCATATATTTTGCTTTTGATATTGGAGACTCAGGCATGGGTGATCTAGTCAAGTTGTTGTGAATGTATTGTAATGTATGTTTGAATGCAATATTGTTATGACATTTTCAGTTTCCTGAAGTTTTGGGTTCAAGAAGATCTTGTATTCAGAACTTTTCCTCCTTAGGTTGTTGGAAGACCCAATGTCCATAGCAGACCTCTACATTTCCTCACCCCTTCTTCCCCCTACTCACCCTTTACTACAACTTACTGACTGAAGTTAGATCAAGACCTCATCTTCTTATGCATGCCAGCCCAATTTTTCTGAGTTAAAGCGCTATAATCCTGAGACTGCGTCCATTAGACCACCCTTAAATTTATTCATTGTGACATAAAACTGATGGGTATTGGGCTTACCTATGCCACAATCCAGAGGTGACTTCTAGTGCTAACACATCCGATAAGAGTTCAATAGATGAGTGCCTGAAAAGGGTGGACAAGGAGTTATGAGGTGCAAAGTCTAGGTTTGGGGGCATAGTGAACTACTTGGACGATGTCTACACAAAGGACTTAAACATCTTGGCAAGTGTCTGAGGCATTATAGAACTAGACTGAGGTTGCGGTAAGCGAGGAAGAGGCACTGTAGGAGGAAGATCCACAAATGCATCAGGGGTTGGATTGTGCAAGTATTTTAGGCAGTAGGGAGAGGTGCCATGACTTATTTTTATTTCTATGAAAGAGTTGCAGGGAGAAGGCTACACCCACCCCCTTGTTGTATCTTTGGAAACACTCTTCATATTATTAAGCTTAAGGAATCGACCCATAACAATGTGTTGTGGTCTCTTTATACTTGTTGGATGATATTGTTCCTTCCATTGTTGTGGATGGCTGGGTGTTGATGAGTATTGTCCAGGTGTTAAAACAAAACCAAGATGCTTTAAGGTCACGGTTGTATGTGTGCCTATTGTTAGAGAAATCAGTTGCATATCTAACAAACTGTATCTCAAGGCACAGTTATCGATGGTCCTTAAGTGAAGAGGCATAGTCTGACTATAGTAGGGGCACATTGGTCACGCCCCTGTGGCCGAGGCAAGGTATAAATGCATCACAAGGAGTTTCCCACACTTGTGTGGTTTCCATTTAGTATCCAAGCATGAAAACCCTGAATTCCCCCACACTTGGAAGGTTTCCATCGTGGTTGTACATGGACACCCCAAATTCCTCCGCACTTGGAAGGTTTTTGTTGTAGCAGGACATGGAAACCCTGAATATCCCGCACTTGGACGATTCCCATCATGTCGGGACATGGAAACCCCAGATTCCTTGCACTTGCACAATTTTCATCATGACCAAACCCGGAAACCATAAATTTCCCCACACTTGCACGGTTTCCATAGCAGTTAGATACGAAGACCCGAAATTTCCCTGCACTTGCACCATTTTCGTCACACCAGGGCACAGAAACCCTCAATTTTCCCACACCCTCATGGTCTTCATTGCGAACAGACATGGAAACCCTAACCTTCCCATGCTTGCATGATTTCTTTCTCGACCAACTTGAAAACCTTGATTTTTCCGTCACTTTCACGTTTTCTTTCACGGATGGAAATGGAAACCCCATATTTCCCACTCTTGCACAATTGGTTTCTCAACCAACTCAGAAACCTCAGATTTTTCTGCACGTGCATGATTATTCTTTCTTCACCGACATGGGAACCCTACATTTTCTGGCACTTGCATGGTTTCTATCACGACAAAACACATAAAAACTAAATTTTCCGCGCTTGCACCGATTCTCTCGCATCCGAGCCTAGAAACCCCAAATTTCCCACACTTGCATGGTTCCTATCGTGACCAGACATGGAAGCCCCGAGTTTCTCACACTTAGCTTGGGAAACTCCCATCATGGTCGGACATGGAAGCCACAGGTTTCCCACACTTACTCTTGGGTCTCTTTCATCACGATTGAACATGGAAACCCTAGGTTTCCCATGCTTGCGCTTTTGGGTGGCTTCCCTCGCAGTCGAACATGGAAACCCCAGGTTTCCCATGCTTGCAATTTTGGGTGGCTTCGATCGCGGTCGAAAATGGAAACCCCCAGGTTTCTCACGATTGTGCTTAGGCAACTTCCATCATGGTCAGACATGAAAAATCCCCCATGCATGGGCAGTTTCTCTCTCGGCTGACTTGGAAACCCTGAATTTTGTCACAGCTACAAAGTTTTTCCATCGCAACCGTACACTGAAACCCTGAATTTCATCACAACTACAAAGGTTTTCCATCACATTCATACACATAAACCCCTAATTTAGTCACAACAATAGAGGTTTTCCATCGCGGTCGTACACGAAAACTCGGTGCTTCCCACCACACCCAGATGATTTCCCTCATGGTCGGACATGGAAACCCCATGTTTCCCACACTTGGACGATTTCCTCGATGGCTGAGCATGGAAACCCCAAGTTTCCCATGCTTTCACTTTTGGGTGTTTTCCACTGCGATCAAGCATGGAGACCCCAGGTTTCCTGCACTTTCACTTGGGCGGCTTTCATTGCCTGGTCGACCATGGAAACCCCCCAAGTTTCTTGTTGTCACACTTGGGCGGGTGCATGGAAACCAAAATTTTCCCACAATGGAATTTTTTTTGTACGGATGGAAGGACACCCCAATTTCCCCACACTTTGCAATCAAGGTTGCTTCTGTCACTCAGTCTGGCATGGAAACCCCAAGTTTCCCACACTTGCACATGGACAGGGTCGTTGCCCAACTAGACCTCGATTCCCTACCCTTGGGCAGCTTCACTCTTGACCGGCATGAAATCCCTAAATTCCACCACACACTTGGGTGGTAGATATGCCCTTGATCAGCCCGTAAACCCAAAGTTTCTCGCCCTTGCATGGGGGCATGGAAACTACAAGTTTCCCACACTGGCACTTTGGGTGGATGAATGGAAACCCCTAGTTCCCCATGCTTCACAATTCAGGTGGCTTCTATTGCCCGACCGGGCRTGGAAAACCCAAGTTTTCTACACTCACACATGGGATGCGTCCATCGCCCGACTGGATGTGGAAACCCCTAATTCCCTGCACTTGATTGGTTTCTCTCTCGATCAGCCCCGAAACCTCTAATTTCCCCACACTTGGGTAGTTTATCCACTCRTCGAGACTCTAAATCCTTTAATTCCCTATACTTGGGTGATTTATCCACTTGTCGAGTCTTGGAAACCCCGAATTCCCCACACTTGGGTGATTTCTCCACCTGTCGAGACTCAGAAACCCTGAATTCCCTGCACTTGGCCAGTTTCTCCCATAGTTTTGAGACTTAGAAACCCCAAATTCCATGCACTTGGGCCATTTCCCCCTAATGCAAGGCAAACTTGGGGTTTCCCAAATGCAAACCCTTGGGCTGGTTTCTCCAGAATGCAAGGCAAACTTGGGGTTTCCTGAATGAAAACCCTTGGGATGGTTTCTCCTGAATGCAAGGCAAACTTGGGGTTTCCCGAATGCAAACCCTTGGGTAAGTTTCTCTCGAATGCAAGGAAAACTTGGAGTTTCCTGAATGCAAACCCTTGGGCCATTTTCTCCCTTGGTCGAGAATCAAAAACCCCAAAATCCCCGCATAGGCACAAAACCTTTCAAATGTGAAATGAGAGGTGTCAATATTTAGAATGGGATGAGCATAGGATCTGAATCGAGGTGACGAAGGGGTGAATCTCATTGGATCATGGCAGAAGGCCACTCTGCCACTTAAAATACCCCATCATGTATTTAAGTCATCTACAAAGGATTCTTCTCAATGACCATTTGAAATTGAACTTTAAAGCTACCCCGACCGAGATGCTTCCCGACTGAGGTTTGCAAGTGACATGGGACCCTAGGGGTGATGAAGAGACACCCCTACTATGGGTCAAGATACAGTAGAGGAATGACAAGCATTGCTTCTAGCGTGGATTCTGACTTAGAGGTGTTCAATCATAATTTGACACATGGTAGCTTCGCACCACTGGATTTTCAACCAAGCACGATGACCAATTGTGTGAATCAATGACTCCTCTCGGACTAAGTTGAATTAATATTGTAGTGTGGTCCATTAGTAGGGTAAAACTAACATGTCTCATGATCGTCTAAAACTAACTCACGTTCCCTATTGGTGGGTGAATGATCAAACACTTGGTGAATTCTGCTTCACAATGATAGGAAGAGCCGACATCAAAGGATCAAAAAGCAACGTTGTTATGAACGCTTGGCTGCCACGAGCCAATTAGCCTTGTGGTAACTTTTCTGACACCTCTAGCTTCAAATTATGAAAGTCTAAAGGATCGATAGACCACACTTTCATGGTTTTTATTCGTATTGAAAATCAAAATCAAATGAGATTTTACCCTTTTGTTCCACACGATATTTTTTTTCTCGTTGAGCTCATCTTAGGACACATGTGTTATCTTTTAACAGATGTGTCTCCCCAACCAAACTCCCCACCTGAAAATGTCTTTTGCCTGGATCGACCCAGTGAAACGTGTCTTAAGGCCAAAAATAGGGGCGATTCCCCGTCTCCTCCCCACAGAATAAGTAAAATAACGTTAAAAGTAGTGATATTTCACTTGCGCTGAAAATGAMTCCCACTTATTCTACACCTCTCAAGTCATTTCACAAAGTTGGACTAGAGTCAAGCTCAACAGGGATTTCTTTCCCTACTGATTCTGCCAAGCCCATTCCCTTGGTTGTGGTTTCACTAGATAGTATATAGGGATAGTGGAAATATCATTAATCCATTCATGCACATCACTAATTAGATGACGAGGAATTTGGCTACCTTAAGAAAGTCATAGTTACTCCCGTCGTTTACCTGCGCTTGGTTGAATTTCTTCACTTTGACATTCAGAGAACTGGGAAAAAATCACATTGTGTTATCATCCATAGGGACCATCTCAATGCTTTGTTTTAATTAAACAGTAAGATTCCCCTTGTCCATACTAGTTCTGATTCGACTGTTCACCGCCTAGGGAAAATCCCCTGCAAAGTGAAATTCTACGTATGTAGCCCAATCGACACGCAACTTCCCACTCTCACTGTGATAGTAGCTTGGGTAGACTTCTAATAACCCACAGGTTAAGAATGCAGGCCCCTAGGCCCATCCCTCAGAGCTAATCCTTTTTCTAAGGTTACAAATATGTTTTGTTGACTTACCTTACCTACAATGTTCTATTGACTAGAGGTTGTTCACCTTGGAGACCTGATGTGATTATGAGTACGATTGGGCATGGACGGTACTCGGTTCTCTAGATTTTCAAGGGCCACTGAGGGTGCACTAGACACTACAAGATGTGTGATTCTCTTCCAACTGCATGAACCTATCTTTGGTTGAGCCGATTTTAGGGTGGGAAAGATGTTAAAAAGAAAAGATAACTCTGCCTGCAGCCCCCGATGACATCTTTGGATTTCCTAATGTTGTTGTCCGCTACCATGTCCCTATTTGGGAATATTAACCTGATTCCCTTTCGATGTTCATGCAAAGTGAACCCTTGATACAGGGCTTTCCCATCTCTTAGGATCGACTAACCCATGTCCAAGTGTTGTTCACATGGAACCTTTCCCCACTTCATTCTTCAAATTTTTCATTTGAATATTTGCTACTACCACTAAGATCTTCACTAGGGACCATGCCACCTAAACTCATGCCTAAGGTTTCTCAATGACCCCCACATCCTCCTACTCATCAAAGCCTAGAAATTCCTTCGACGATTGATTATAGGTCGCTCACTTCAGCACCATCCATTTTCGAGGCTAGTTGATTTGGCAGGTGAGTTGTTACACACTCCTTAGCGGATTTCAACTTCCATGACATATGTCGTGCTGTCTTAATCAACCAACACCCTTTGTGGGATCTGGGTTAGTGTGAAATTTGGTATTGTAACTCGAATTTTAGTTCATCCCACATTGGTAGTTACTCTTACTAAAAATGGCTCACTTGTAGCTCTCAATTCTGTGGCATGGCTCAATGGAGCAGCTGCACCATCTTACCAATTCAAAGTTTGAGAATAGGTCGAGGGTGTTACACCCATGATGCCTCTAATAATTTTCTTTACCCGATAAAACTTGCACGTGAGCTCCAAATATCCTGAGGGAAACTTCGGAGGAAACCAACTACTAGATGGTTCGATTAGTCTTTCACCCCTATACCCAAGTCAGACGAACAATTTTCACATCAGTATCGCTACAGGCCTCCACCAGAGTTTCCTTTGGCTTCACCCTGCTCAGGCATAGTTCACCATATTTCAAGTCCCAACAGGTGTTCTCGCACTCAAACCATTTGCAAAAGCTCAATTTCAGTCGATAATGCACCCCATGGAGAGGGGATATCACTCGTCATCTTCCTTACACCTCGAAGTTTTACAAACCCACCGACTCACACACATGTTATAATCCTTTTTCCGTGTTTCAATATGGGTTGAATGGAAAGCCTGTCAACCAACACCACGAGCGTGCAGGTGCACAATGGCCTACCCCAAGAGTGCATGCTTCATTCCTCGACTGCCATAATGACAAACAAAGTGTAGTACTCCACCTGTGCTTGTTCCAATGCAACGGCCTCTGATGGTTTGCACCTCGAGTCAAGTGATGGACCATCTTGAGTCGTTTCGCATCCAAACAAGATGCATCGTCGACCTCCATCCACTTCCCTCCTGGTAATTTCAAGCACTCTTTTACTCTCTTTTCAAATTCCTTTTCATATTTCCCTCATGGTACTTGTTCGCTATCAGTCTCTCACCCATATTTAGCCATGGATGGAATTTACCACCCGATTAGGGTTGCATTCCCAAACAAACCGACTCATTGACAATGCCTCATGGTGCAGAAGGGTCCCAACCCGATGGGGCTGTCACCCTCTCAGGCACCCCCTTCCATGGGACTTGCGCCCGGTCCGCTGCTAAGGACGCTTCTACATACTATAATTCAGGTGGTGCTTCCACCTGATTTTCATGTTGGGCTCTTCCTGATTCACTTGTCATTACTAGGGGAATCCTTATAAGTATTTTCCTCCACTTAATTATATGCCTAAACTCAGTGGGTGTTCTCGCATGAGCTGGGGTCACATGTTGGAGTCAAATTCCTCCACCAATATGGAAATTTGATGGGAAAAACAAGTTCCTTAAATGCCGCACACACATTGCATCAACCAACACTGACTCACCCAAACAAGGGGACAATATCACCGCTCATCGACACAACACACAGAACATGGCATGTATTTCAGTCGACCGCATGATGTTGGGAACGGGCGACCATATCCACTCCTTCCCAATTCCTTGTAAGGAGCATGTGTGTGTAGGATGCGACACCCAGACAAACGTTCCCTCAACCGAGGCCTCGAGTGAAAATTGCGTTCAAAAACTCGATGATTCACGGGATTCTACAATTCACACTAAGTATCACATTTCACTACATTCTTCATCATGACAAGAGCCGAGATATCCATTGTTGAGAGTCATTTCCTCACGTTACCAACGAACCCCCACTTCGCTAGACAAGGTGTCCATGTGATGAATGGAAAATCCCATGATGCATACAACACCGTAAACAACAACAACTCTCCCACCCCACAAGACAAATGCACTCCCCTGCCGTACACAGGAGGCTCGAACAAACAGAGAAATATTTCCATGAACTCAACTCGAAAGGGGGACATGAATGGAATGATGATCAAGGGGGGACAAGGATGGCCAGTCCAACAACGTGCTGCTTTCATCCCTCCAGAACACCATTTCCCCACAATTCCCTTTTCTGATGGAGAAAAGGAAAAAGAATCACAAGTTGTCCAACCCGAGGGACACAAGACACAAATTCACTCCCCATTCCACAAGAGGATAAAAAAAAACAAAGAAATATTTCCCAAGACTCAACTACAAGGGAAAATTGTATGGAATGACAGTCAGGAGGGACTAGGGTGGCCAGTCCCAACAATGTGTTTCTTTCATCCCTCCACAAGACCGATTCTCGACAATTTCCCCTTTCAGCAGAGTAAAAGAAAAATGAGCACAAGTTATATTCAAACAGAGAGAGAGCCCACCTGCCCTTGCCCCTAGTACAAATGATGTCCCATGGACCAACAACATTCCCATGATGAGGATGGCCAGTGACAACATTAAGACACAGACGCGGAGAATTCGCTGCCCAAAAATCATAGTCGAACAAACCAAGGACCACAAAAAAAGGACATCAAAGAACTCACAAGGAAAGAGAATGTGAGTTCTCTTACCCAAAACTGACTGACACTCGTAAGAAAAGAGGATCTAAGTTCTCTTACCCATAAGAACACCTACCAGAAGGGAACCTGCCGCCTCTCTGCCCCTGAAAAAACCATGTCCAACGCACAATGGACCTCCGATGATGGAGGAAAGCGACAACATTTGGACGCCAAAGTAGAGAAGTCGCTTATCAAAAATCAACACTAGATGAACCAAGGGTTGCAACTACAATGAATCACTCCCAAGGAAAAGAGAGTGGAGGTCCTCTTATTGAAAATCAATTCACGCCAACCTGAAAATCACATCCGCTAGAATGAAACCCTCCTCCTCTTTCCCACAAACTGAAAAAGCAACCGATGATAACCCAAAAGCACATCCGCTGGTAGGAAACCCACCTCTTATTTCCCCTATATAAATGACGCCCAATAGTATTATAGTGAATAAGGAAAGTGACAACATTCGGACATCAGAGTGGAGAAGTCACTAGCCGAAAATCCACACTGGACAAACTGAGGGCCACCAGAGCATTGAAAAACTCGCAGAGGAAAAAGGAGGATGCGATGTCTCTTACCAAAACACAACTGACACCAACAAAAAAGTGCACACCCACAACTCCCCCCCACCCATGTCATGAGAACAATGTCCAACACCAAACAACCTTCCAGTGATGAATGCACAGGTCAACATTCAAACGCCTTAGTCCAAAAATGGAGAAGTTACTGAAACGTAAAACAATCACCACTGAATAAACGCAGGGCCGCAACATTTTCACCGCACGCACAGGAATAGAGAGTGGAATTTCTTTCCAAAACTTGATCGACATCAAATTAAGCTCCAGGTTCAACAAAGCACTCCCACCGGAGAAAAAATTGCACACCCACCACTCTCCCCCACCTGCGTCGTCCAAACAACGTCTAACACCAAACAACCTTCTAGTGATGAATGCACGGGACAATGTTCAAATGTTTTAGTCCAAAGATGGAGAATTCACTTAAACGTAAAAAAATCACTACTGGATAAATACAGGGCTGCAACATTTTCACCACACACACAGGAACAGAGAGTGGAATGTCTTTCTAAAACTCCATCGACATCAAATTGAGCTCCAAGTTCAACAAAGCAGTCCCACTGGAGGAAACTTGCCACAACATGCAACGTCGATGGATTTGGTACCTACAAAAGG
This sequence comes from Picea mariana, assembly GCA_032191745.1. NCBI lineage: Eukaryota > Viridiplantae > Streptophyta > Pinopsida > Pinales > Pinaceae > Picea > Picea mariana. The sequence goes on from JASDQU010102987.1 coordinate 482,618, forward strand.
GTCTCCCAAACCTGAACATCCAACTTCTGATAGAGGGTCATAAGGAACAATCGAGAGGGACTAAGGTGGCCAACCCAGTGGGTTGAGCTGCTTTTCATCCATCCCATTGACGATTACCCCTCACGGGACAAGCGAGGTACAAGGCACAAGCCACCCTTTTCTCGAGCCAATGACCAAGGGAAAATCTATTGATATTATGGTAGTTGTGGGAGGTATTTACCTCCATGTGTAAACCTGACGAGAATAGAATACTCTGGGAAGCAAGAGAAACCCTAATGAGTTGACTAATAACCCTAGAAGACTTGTCGGCTCAAGAAGATAATATGTATTAGGTTATTATCCTTCAAGAGAAGAAGTCGGCCAGAAGAATTAATATACATTTAATAGACAAGTACCTAGAAGGAGAAGTCGGCCCCTGTAAGTCTACCAGAACCACTATAAATACAAGGTGCCAGTCTCTCATTTGACACATCTCAGCAGTTGCAGAGAGCCAGTTCTGTGCAGTGCAGTTGCAGTCTTGTGCGTAGGTTTGGAGGAGAGTTGTTGGTGTAGCTAGCAGTTATTTTTTGGCTTGGACTATCTCTTGGCTAGGGTTTGGACTATCTGATCAGCTCTTGTTGATGTGTTATCCTTGGGGAAAGGTGCGCTACCCTTTGTATGGCTATCTAGCCTAGGGTTTTCTTCCAGAATGATTCTCTGTCAAGGTTAAGGTGCTCGGAGGGTGGCTTCGGCCTATGGTTGGGTGACAAGGGTATTTTCAATGGTAAAATGAGCACATCCACTTATATTCTAATAGGTTATGGGCCCACACCTCCTTCATTCATTCTAAACGTTGGAAGGAAACATAGCCGCTAGGATATTGAACTTGTTGAGGAATTGTCGTTAGGGTTAGTAGCAGAAGCAACTTCCAAGACACTGTCGCTAGGGTTACTAGCAAGAGCAGTTGCAGAAACCCTAATCCTCTTTTTGAGGCACCTTAAGTGAATGGATTGACCTAATCTTCCTATAGATCAGTGCGCTCTAGCCTAGCGCATCTCCTGATATTCTCATCAAGCCAAGATGTGAAGTTTGAGTTTATGGTCAAATCTAGGGTTTGACCAAGTCAAAGAAGCCATGACTTATTCTATGAAGTTAGAGAGAAAGTTAGATGGAGCCTCTAACTTCAGAGCGTGGAAGACAAGGATTGACCTCATCCTTGCAAAGAATAAATTGTTGGATATCGTGAAAGGAAAGATCGTGAAGCCATAGTTTGAAGAAGGAAAAGAGAAGGAACCGTAGACGTTGTATCTATGGAGAAGTTCAAATAAAGTGATATCAATTCTATGAGTATCATAGTGGAATCTATAAAAGACCACTTTATACCCTACATCTCCCATCTTGACTCATTGAAGAAGATGTATGATTCCCTAACAAATCTCTTCTCAGTCAGAAACATTGGACAAGTAATGAGTCTGAAGAATGAGCTCCATAACATGAAGATGAATGATGATGACAACATAACATCATAATTTGTGAGAATATCTCAGTTAAGATATCAACTACAAGCTATTGAAGAGATCATCTCAAAGAAGGAGTTGGTAAACATAGTACTCAGTGGTCTTCCCAAGACGTGGGATACATTTGTTGCAAGCATGAACACAAGAAAGGAGTAGCCGACATTTGAAGAACTTTGGACTTGTTGTGCTCAAGAAGAATCAAGGATCAGTGCAAAAGAGAAACCCTAAAAGAAGTACGATGATCAAGCCTTCACAAAAAGATTCAAGAACTTCAGGAACAAAAGGAAGTTTGGTTCAAGGAAGAAGCCAAATCAAGAGAAATACATTTCAGAAGTACAATGCTTCAACTATCGAAAGTATGGTCACTACAAGAATCATTGTTCGGATCTAAATAAAAGGAAGGAGAAACATGAAGCATCAATTGTCGAAGAAAAAGAACCTACAAAGAAGACTAAGCAAGATGGAAGAGACTTCTTCTTCTAAAGGTAAAAAAACTCTTCTTATTTATTGTACATATATTGTTTGCATCGTCTTTGTACATATCTTGTATATCCATCTCCTGGAAGACAATGTGTTCCAAGAAGAACTATACCTATGGAAGAACAACAAGATAAGAATGGATATCATTAGATAATACACATGAAAGGATGAAATAAAAATCATGTGGAATCTATTGCAAGATAAGTCGAATCAATCATGAAAGAAGCAAAGACAGAAAGAAATCAGCAATCAAGAGGAGATTGGAAAAGGACTTACGATGTTTTGTAGAAAACAATAAGATGAAAGCGTAGAATCTTTTAGACAAGAGAGTTAATTATATATTGTAGAAGACAATAAGGATGTAGATGGAAGCATGGACTCTGGTAGATGGAGGGAGTCGATTCTATTCACTCATACATGAAGCAAGGATTAGGAGGGAGCTAATCCTATTATCCATTGAAGATGATGAAGTATATATCCATGGTAGCATCCGTGAAAGAAAGTACATGTTCAGTTCAACCTCATAACAAGTCTTCTTTGAAGAGAAGTCTTAAAGTATCTTTGGTTGTCCATCCAGATCTGTGATCCTATGATGAAAGAAAGAAATGGAATCTTTAGGGCATGGAATCTATAAGAAACTCCATGGACCCAAGAGCTAAATAAAAACACGAGGAAGAACATGAAGATTCCAAGAAAGAAGAGAAGCCATAACAACCAATCATTTTATCAAGAATCACAAGATTACCAGCTTGATATGAACTCACTAAAAGCAATCAAGCAGAGGAACTGAAAGTTGTGATGAAGAATAGTGTATGGAAGAATTATGAATGAAAGCATTGCAAGATCCAGAACTAGAGGCTCTCCCAGATAGAGGGAGAAGACTATGTTGATTGCTCGCTATGATAAACTATACATACCTCTACATGAGTCATTATATCATCCGCAATATCCATGGGTTGAAGTTCTACATCAAGATGAATGCAAAGACTGTTATCTAGAGAAATTGAACATAAAGTGTATGAAGAGCAATCTCAAGACTTTGAGGCATACCAGAAAGAAACCCTTGCATGTATATAGAAGAAGATAACTTGGTGGAGAACCTCCAATGAACAACAGAAGCATGGTGAAGATTTCCTATAACATCAAGATGATTACTTTGTAGATCAGATATCATGATGACAGAAGAAGTGCCACATGGATATGTTCTAGTTTTCCAACAATGATATACTCTATTGTTCAGAGCTACATGAATCCTTCACAGAAAATTAGTGTTCCAGACTAAAGTACATTTGAAATAAATTATTACATTATTCGTGATGAAGTCCAGAAAGGAGAAAGTAGTTCTCCAATACGTATCTCCATAGATGAGCAGATAAGCAGAAATTTTGGTAAAGCTTCTATCCAAGATGAAAGCATTTGAGTACTCAAGCTGGAGCTCATGGAGACGACTTCCTTATTGAAAAAGGAAGAAATGACTCCCAGGTTGGGAGGGAGCACTGAAAATATTATTGAGGACATTCATTTTAAAGATTGAAAAATAGTCCATCTGAGACAAATGCTTTCATGTTCGGAAAGTGGATTGATATTTCTAATGGACAACGATTTTCCATTGTGGTTAACATGGGAAATGGTATAGATTGTTGATGTATCATAGACAACGAATTCCCATTGTGGTTAACATGGGGAGTGGTCTAGGGCAGTCTCTCTTCTTGAGGGTTTCTCAAGAAGATTGGCTTGCCTTACCGAAAAACAATTTCTCATTGTGGTTAACATGAGGAATGGTCTATTTTGGAGGTTGATGCAGGACAATATTTTCCTCTTGTGGTTAACAGAGGAAATGGTCTGGACAATCATTCCTTAGGGTTTATACATTCTCTCCAGGGTGCACTTTGATTAGTGTAGGAGGAATGGCCCAGGGTGGGGAATGGTCTAGGCTCAGCAATCAGGGACATGCATTCCTTAGGGTTTATACATTCTCTCCAAGGTGCACTTTGATTAGTGTAGGAGGAATGGCCTAGGGTGAGGAATGGTCCGGGCTCAAAAATCAGAAACAATCATTCTTTCTTTTTTGAGAAGAATAGGGCAGAGAGCCCATTTTTGATGTTCTACACTAAGGGAAGATATTCTTTCAGATCTCACAGATGTGAGTGAAAGATTGGCCCAGATGATTCAGTTTATATCATAACATTTTTTATGTGCAGGTTGCTATCAGATGTTTGTTATGAAGATTGTATGACAGTAGATGTATACTACTGTGGTGGATATGTTCCACTATTCATGACTATACGTTGTTGATCAAGTGCTTGTGTGTTACTCGGTGTGGTAGTGTACCACTAGATTGTAGTTATTTACTACTATG
>JASDQU010102987.1:514485-543001 GCA_032191745.1 Picea mariana
AGTGGGATTTACTGGTTTAGGGCGAGGGATGAAGGAGGGTTTGTAGTTTTGAGAAGATACAACCTATTGTGCTTCTTTCTCTCTTTTGGTATCCTCCACCCAACTCTCAGGCCGAGCCATGAGGACATGGGCCCGAATTTCATCCTTGAGGCCACTGATAAAACACTCTCAAAAAAAGGCATCAGACATGCCCTCTGTTCTAAAAGCCAGGTGCTCAAAGGAAGCTGTAAATTTTTCCACTATTCCTAATTGTTTCATCTTTTTCAAATGGCCCAAATGGTTGGTGTCAGTGTCAAAGCATTCATAAAGCTCTGCCACAAATTGTGTCCAAGCAATATACCCTTGATGCAAATTTTTTCTCCATTTCCACCATTGCCAACGTTCTTGATCTAGATGGAGAACAGCATACCGGAGTTTGGTCAAGTCATCTGTAATGTTGTATAAAGAGAAGTAATGTTCCATTTGGGTTACCCAACCAGTGGGGTCCGAGCCATCAAATTTGGTCACATCCACCCGTGGAAGGCATAGGTCACGTTGAAAGTGATGGTTCTGCAAGGTATGGGAATGAGAGGAATGGTCACCTTCAATATGTGGGGGTGAGGAAGAGGAAGGGTTATCTGTAGGGATATGCAGTTTGGTGTAGAGTGTCAAAAAGACTGATTCAAGCTGGGTGGTGAGGTCTTGTTTGATTTCACCCATTGAGGACTGCATGGTTGTATTGATGGTGGCAACATTGGCACTGAGTTGTTTCACTTCTTGTTGGGTCTCAATGAGACTAGATTGCAAGGTGTTGAAGAGAGATTCCAAGTCTTTTCTATGAGTATGGGCCATGAGGATGGGGGAACTGAAAAGGGGCAGGTGAGGTAAAAAATTTTTTCCAAAAAAATGATATGGATGAATGTGATAAGGGAAAAGAGATGAATCCAATGGAATAGGTATGAAATAATGGTGAAAAAATTCCAGACTTTTTTTTTTTTTTTACAGAGTTATACTTCGGTCTGAAGAATACTGTAGAGAGGAAATGACCAAATTCTTAACCAGAAAGAAATGTGTATTTACTTGGCAACCCGAACACAGTTGGGCGGCAATAGATCTTGTCTGTTTAAATTTGTTTATGTTTCTATCACCAAGGGTTAGGTATTCAAGGGTTCTACAAACAAGGGTTTTCCCTATGCTATAGCTCTTTGATATATGTGTGGGGTCCAATAGTAGTACTCAGCCTAATATCTCAGGGAACCAACTAAGGAGGATAGACTGTACCCTTAGTCATACTACCCGACTACCTAGGTACTAGAGAGTATCTTCCTGAGTGTTATTCTCAGTGAAACTATAACAGTCAGGCAGTTGATCAGTTTATCTAAAGAGGGCTTCAGGTAATCTAGGTCGATCCGTACACAGGTGTTGTCTGATGCACTACCACTCGAAGGGGTACCAACAGGGGTTACAAGGGTGGCCAACATATGTGCGCTTAAGTACCACTTGTATTTCCTGCATGTATGAATCCCTCAACCACAAGTTTATGCGTGTAACGACAGATCTTTGCGGCTTAAAGACGTCGAAATACGTCTCTACCCTGGAAAAAAAAATTATCCCACACTTTCTGCCAAGGAAAGTGCTCTGATACCACTTGTAATATACCAGATATAAAATGTATGCAAAACATAAATAAAATGCTAGTAATGGTAGAATAACAACAATATAACCAGAACATTCACCACAATAACACTGAAATGATATAAGAATAACAACAGAAATGGCACTTTGAATATGAAAGCAATGTTCATGGGCCTCTTTGAGGGGGAAACCTCCAGTTGAGAAGAGCTCTATTACAATAATATCCAAGCTAGGGTTCTCATACCCTCGACTCCTATTTATACTAAAAAGAAGCATCTAGAGGAAGATCCTTCTAGAAGTGGAAGCTTCTATTAGGTATTCTTACATCCACCTTATTCTATTTTATTGAAAGGCCTTATTAATATTGACCTTTATTACATCCAAATATATTATTCTACCTATGTGCGGGTTAGGACCCTAACACTTTTGCTTGACTACTTCTAGTGGGTTCAAACTGGTTCAATTGGTTGTAATGAATTTTATTTCTTTCTTGGAATCTTCATGTTCTTCCTTGTGTTTCTCTTTAATGTTGGAGTCCATGGAATATTCTATAGATTGCATGCCCTTCTTTCCTAAAGGCTCCAATTTTTTTCTTCTACCATAGCAACATAAATGTAAATGGACAACCAAGGATATTTAAGGCTTCTTTTCGAAGAATAATTCTTCTAGAGTTAAGTTGAACATGTGCTACTTATCATGGTTGTTAATTCCAATGAAGAACATGGATACATACTTCATAGTCTTTATGGATTCTTCTTCAATGAATCATATCTTTGGGGATTAGCTCCCTCCTAATCCCATATTCATGATTGAATGAGAAATATGCATGCTCTTATTTTGAAATTGTGTGATCATCTCCCTCCATCTGAGAGATTCCATGCTTTTGTCTGCTTCATCTCTCTTTGATTTATGTAAAGTGACACAAACCTATTTTAGTTTYCTTTTGATTCCTGACTTCCTTTGAGTTTGACTCCTCTGAGTCTCTTTAATTTTGTTTCTATATGTTTTGATTATTTCCCATCTAGTAGTTGTGTCATCCTTATAAACTTCTTCTATGACATCTTCTGCAAGGATTGTTCATCAAACATATTTCACAASGGTACCTACTCGGAACAAGAAAAACAAGAGAAAACAAGAAATATCTATCTAGAGGAGATGTTAGTTCATCTTGAAAACAAGTATAATAAGAATCTATATCAATAATATTCATATGCAGTCAAGTATTCATTGCACCTAACAATAATAGAATATTTCAAATATTTCTTTCACAATTTGTAATGTAGCAACTATCGCCCTTGATATGAATAACTTTTAACAATTTAATCAAACCTGGAACTTGAAGCCTCAACTACTATGGAGGGTGTCTGTGTTCCTCTGAATGAAATGAATCCAAGATTACAACTTGGACAAGGTCTCTAGTACTTTTCCTGCAAACACACTCATGGTTTTATAGATGATATAACTTGGATAGCATATACAAGTGCATACCTTTAGAGTCTTGTAGCATCATCCAACTTGTCTTCCATTATGAAACTAGATATCATCTTGAAAAAAAGATATTAGATTCAAATATTAGAATAATCTATAAAATATAAAATTTCAACTTTGATCACAAAATTAATTTGACCATAAGACAACCTTTGACTTTGAATTTGATCGTTCAACCTTTGACTTTGACTAGTCAAACTTTGACATTGACTTTGACCAAAAATTTAAACCTAACGTTTTTTCTAGCTGACAGTACCAAGAGGCGTGAAAGGCTAGGGTGCACTAGGATCTCAAGGAATTAGGTCAAATGCTTCTCCATAATTCCTCGAACACAAGGGTTAGGATTTGTTGCAACTGCATAATTAGAAAACCTAGTTGCAGTTGTAATTGGTGTCATAACGAGCTTAACATATAACTTCCCAATCTATATTCCAGTGGTTAGAATGTATGAATATAGTGTGGGCCCATAACCTATTATAAATAAAGATATGTGATCATTTTTTCATAGACAATATAGCAATATTTTCACCCAACCATAGGCACAAAGGCCACCCCCAAGAACCTTAACCTTGACAGACAAAATAATTCCAAAAGAAGAACAATATCCAACCAAGGTAGCACACATTTCTCCAAGGATAGTGTACCAAGCAAGAATAACCAAAGACCAAGCAGAAATTCCAAACCACAACTAAGAGAAAGTCCAACCAAAAGATAAAATCCCAATTGTAGTAGCTAAGACTGCACTCCCTCTCCAAACTTGTGCACCACTAGTCGTATGCAGTTGTGAGAATGAGAGTGACAAATGAGATCCAGAGTGCTCTTATTGATAGTGCTCTTTGTAACCTATCCTGGCCGACTTCTTATTTTAAAGTTTAACACTTAAATATTGATTATTTTATTAAGTCGACATGTCTTCTAGGGTTTCTACACATTTGTTTAGGGTTTTTCTTGCTTCCCATAATATTCTAGTCTCATCAATGGTTACATGTAGAGGTTAATATCTTCTGCAGCTACCATAATATAAACAATTAGTACCCTCCCACAATGCATGTGGGATAAATAAGGTAAATTTTCAAATTAAGTGCCAAGATTCACATGGAGAATTGATCAACGACTGTGGAGTCTCTATCTTCAGAGGTCATAACTTTTGATCCCAATTTCCAAATTGAGAAAATGAGATCTCTTTGGAAATATAGATATGTGAAGAAAAAATTAGAAATGATTTCCATGGTTGGAATGATAGCTATCAATCCCAAAAAATTAAATTATAGTTGGGACTATTTTTATCTTGGAATCAAATCATTTTGGGAAAACGGTTTATTAAAATTAGTTTGTGAATGTCTCAAGTGAGTCCCAAATTGAGGCACACATATTTAAGTTTACATTTACAAAGTGATTTAAATATTCATTGACATTTTATTAAAAAGAATTGATTTAAGAATTATACTCACTTCAGATGAGGCGAAACATAATGATTCAACCATTAAAAGAATACATCAAATATTGGCTCAAAAATTCTTTATTGAAGACAATTGACCCTGAATAACTAACAAGAAGTTGTTACATTAAAAAAATTCAAGCCTAGAGATATATATGCATCGATATTCAAAAAAAAATGGAGACAAACAATATTTCCTTCTTAGTAAGTCAAGCATATGTTACATTTGTCCTTCTTTTCTTTTTCTTTCGCTGAGTTAGTGATTCCTCAATCTTATTTATTTCATGAATTGTAAAAACCTAAGATTGGTTTCTAACTGTTTCCCTTTCTTTCTTCTGGGTCTTTTTTCTATTTAATGGTCCACGAGAGCCCCAATCCTAGTCCGTTTGGACAAATGCCTTTTACTATTTTGAATATTATAAACATTTTTAAATACATTTGTATATTTTATTAGGTTCCCAGAGAACTATTTGAGATACATGACTACTAATTTTCCAGAATTTGAGTTTTAAGTTGAATTTTCAAGTGTGTGTCCATCACTCTTTCATATTTTCAATGAAATATCATCTTAAGTTCTTTGCATATGTGGCCATTTACTTTCACTCTGCCAAATGATATGTTTTCTTTATGCTATGATGGAAATGTTTCTTGTGAGGATTCCTACTTTATTTTTACATGAACATTTTTTATAATATGTTAAATCTTGTATGATATTGTAACTATTCATGTGAATAATCTTGGTCCTATCTCATGCCTTTCTTTCCTTGTGAGTGTTTGTTTTATTAGAATAAACTTGTTCCATTCTTAGGTTTTATTTTAATTATGTATATTATTCATATAGAGGAGTACCACCTCTTTAAAAGCACAGAAGGATTATTCCTTGTGAGGTTGTTTTCAATACTTTGACAGACTTAGAGATAAAAAAAAATGGCGACCATACCAGGGAGCGATTTATTTTCAAGAAATATGATAAGTTTTAGGATCAAATATTATTGATAAATTAGAAGTTGTTTGGTTCAAGTTTTGGAAAAATATCTAGTAGATTGATTTAAGATGAAATGGGTTCTTGAAAACTTCATTCAAGGAACATTAGGTCGCCTTGAAGATAAGTTTTTGGAGTTCCAAACAAAATTTAGTTATGCCAACTTCTATAAAACCAAAGAATCATCCAATATTTGGGAAGATGAGCTCCTTGGTGACTCCATTATTAAAATTTTGTATTTTTAAGAAATATGCCCTGATGACTCCACTATAAAGATTCCATAATTTCAATAAGATCTATAGGATGACTCCTCCAAGGAATTTCTTTCATGTTGTGATGATATTTTTCCTTCCCAACCAATCCTGACATAAGTTGTTCAAGTTACAGTAAAAGGAGAAGGTTCTCAGAGAAAGAAACAGTTGCACAGAAGTCCCCTCAATTTGCAAGGAGAGGTTCATCCCATGCCAATTATTTCCATGGAGAAGTTTCATGTGTTCTTCACAAATGATTCAGAGGATGTAGAGAAACATTTGGTTAAATTTTCTAGTGTTTGTGATATTTATAATGTGGTTGAAGATGATATTGCATGCCGATTGTTTATCTTAACTCTAAAAGGAAATTCTAGTGAATTGTTGTATTCATTGCTTCCCACAACCATCACTAGTTGGAACATGTTAGAAAAATGATTTGTCAAGAAATGTTTCCCAAGGAAAGATCCAGATTCTCTTTTCTTGAATTTGGTTGAAATTCAAATAAATGAGAAAGGGACAATTAAAAATTTCACTTTCATATTTATGAAATTCCTTCATGATATTCCTCAAGAAATCTTTCCAATTGATGTCATCATTTTTAGTTTCTATGAAAATGCTTTTCCCTTGAATATGAGATTTTTATTGAAGCGAGAAGGAAAGTGCACATGAAATAGTTAATGCAACAAGATCAATACATTGAAGAAAATATTCATGAAAGCGGTGTTTATCTCTTAAACGTTCCAATATTGTTTCAAAACAACAGAGAAAATAATGTGGAAGAGAAATATGATGACAGATATGAAAAATTATCTACATCAAGCTATGTTCCTAAAGATAAAAGTGAGAAACCTAATGTCTCAATTCAAGAAGAATACCATTCACCACGTGCTCCATGGAAGGGAAATATTGACCTTTCATGTGATCAATCTGAGAGTAATGTTCACAATGAGTTTAAGGATAGATTTGAAGAACCTCCATTAGATGTGCATGGATATTTCATTCATTGTGGTCATGGTGAAAATGTTGTAATAAGTTCTCAATGGCCACAATTGGTTTATACAAAGATGAAAGAGGAATGTCAACAAGTGATCAACAAAAGTGATGATAAAATTTATAACTTTACATTAAACCTTCAAGCTATTGATTTCTCCTCTAGAGTAGAGTTTACTGGAGAAGAGGTATTTTTAGCATCAAAAGGAAAATGGAATTTGCAACAAGAAGTTCCATGGATAGTTGTTACAGGTGAATCCTCCTGTGGACAAGCGGATTCCCTCTTGGTTTCTAGACCCCTAAAACCAAGATAGAAAGGGTGCTATCATTGGTCACTGACATCCTTTTAGATCTAATTAAGCTAATGAATGAAGAGTAATAAGAAAAGTGTACCTTTTTAAATAGTGTTTGTCCTCACAAAGTCCAAGTTGAGCTTCAATCCCAAGCTCCTCGATAGGTCATGTAGAACAAACAAATATACAACAAGCTTCCTATTCTACTGAGATTATCTCAAATACAGATCTATCTACTGAAGACAAGTTCATGTGGAAAAAACATAAACTTGAAAGAAAAAGGTCAAGCATGTATGTATATTAATGAGAACGAATGAATAGTACTTAAAATTCTCCGATGAAGGTGTAGCAGCTTCTTCCAACTCTCCTTTTCCAACCCATTTTCTCAAGTAATCTACATTGATTATGTTTCAATGGCATCTCACTTATGGGATCATAAGTTTGGTGTAATTCTCAATCTCCATCCATGTATTGTATGTTGCCTATGAGATCATAAGTTTCATACTTCCAATCTTTTATTCTCCCTTTCACCATGAGAAGGCCTCCTTATATAATCTTGGAGAGGCCCAACCACTTGAGAGATATTTGGTATAAGTTGAGGATTCTTGTCCTTTAGTTGAGGATCTCCCCTAAGATCATGCCTTGAACTCATATTTGAATCCAACCAACTTCAAAGATTGAGGGGATTCTTCCCTGATTAATCTCAACAAACCAAAATTCACTCAGTAAGGGTAGTGCTCCCCCAAAAGGGTGCACAAAGAATTTGAACGCTCCCCTAAAAAAGGCTAGGGAGCATCGACACTCCCTGAAAGTTGGTAGGGGAGCGCTTCCTTCCAAAAATCATTTTTAAGTATTTTTTTCAGTGGAAAAAGGCTTGTACTCCTTGTCAATTGATTTCTCTTCTTCAAGACTAGTCTTTGAGGTGTCTTAAGTGTCTTTACGATGTCATTAGAGGCATGACATAGGCAATATGGAAGTATGATGTTTGCAACACTTGCGACACTCGTGGTCAAGATACGACACTTGCAGACAAGATGTGGCACTTACAACACTTGTAATGATGACACTTGCGACACTATTTAAGTGAGTAATTTTGATGTGTAACAATAGTATATTTTATTTTTGAAGACAATAAGATTGTTGGTGAACAAAAAAATATAGCCCTACAATTCTCCACATATGTTCAACAACAATTTATTTTCTTAGCCTCACCATGGCAGCATGGTCATTGTATGTTGGGAGAATGTCGACGGAACATGGCCAATGAAACAACACTCTCAATCATGGATTGGAGTAATCAGATGATTTGGTTATGTACATTGATACATTGGAAGTCTACTTACACTTGAAAGTCGCCTTTCTCTCCAAGTGGGTTAGGATAGGTAGGTTTTTGTTTTCTCATGTATATAATTTTGTCTTTCAGTAAAGTTTGCATAATAAGAAATTGTTGTATAGAGAAAGGGTTTGGGGATGAACCCATAACACAATGGATAATGAATCTAGTGTTGGTTTGGTGTTCTCAACAACCTAGAGGGGGTAATTGTCCCGCAATTGGAGCTAGATGTTGATTTGTTTTCCAGGCACCCATCATCTAGGTGATTGGGGTGCATATTTGAACCTATGCCTCTTCCAAATGGGAACCAAAATTTAAAATTTGGAGAGTTCCAAATACCCTTCACCTATTGATTATGAATACCCAACAAGTTTTAAGTATTCAGAATCAATTTCAATATTGCAGTTCTTCTTCACAAAATACCAATGGGAATGGTTTCTATTTTTGAAAAAAAAGAGAAGAAAGTTAAAAAATATTAAAAGAAGGAATTTTCTTGTGTCCATCTTCACACTAACTAGCCCTATGTCTCATATTGGTTAGAATTTTCATAAAACAGAGGTCATATGCTCAAGCTATGCTAATTTTCTCCCACATTCTGCAATACCCCCAACACTTAGTCATTTTCACTTATGGTAAATGACCTCACTCCTCTCTATACTATTGTCCCATAGTCATTTTGTTTACTCTCCATACCCCATACTTATCCATTTTCCTTTCTCTCATTTCTCTCATTACTCTCCATCAAATTTACCAAAACTGGATTGGTCATTGAACTGGTCGACCCCAAAAACCGAAACTGGGAAAAAACCTGAAAAAAACCAGATCAAAAAACCAGTCACTAAAAATACATAAAATATTCAAATTTTGAAAAAAAAATACATATTCATGTGCATCCATGTGAATCCAAACCATTATACACAAATTTGCAAAGTTTCTCATATATATTCATGTGCATCCATGTCAATCCAAACCATTATACACAAATTTGTAAATGTTATCATATAAATATAACAAGTAATAGTGTATAAAACCAAAATATCACTAAGAGTAAGTGCACTCCATGAGTCCATAGTCACTTGAATATCCAAATCAAAATGCATCATCAAAAAGGCTCTAAATGACCTATAAAGTCCAAAAATAACTCTAGAGTCTAGGGTAGACTCTAGAGAGTAGATACTAGAGACTACACAATCTAATAATATGAATCTGCATACTGAAAGGAAGACTCAGAGTACTCAGACTAAAACTCAGACTGATGGGTGTTCTATATGCACTAAAAAACACTAATAACCCTCAATTAAATTGTCAAGACAGAGTAAGTAAACTTAGAGTTGTAACACTATATGTGCCAAGGCAGAAAGGCTAGAAGTAGTATAGTCTAATTAAGGAAATGGGCTATTAAAGGTATAATCTACTTAAGAAAAGACTATTAATGATCAAACCATATTAAGAAACTTAAACTAATTACCCTAAGTAACTTTTGAACAAAGGATCGATGGATAGTCCTAAGAAAGCAAATGAAAACCCTACTTAAAGAAAATTAACTTAATCATGAAACTAAGCAAAAGCAAACTATCTACCTAATAATAAATAACAACAACAAACTACTTTAATTAACCTACTCAAATTCAATAAGAAACTATCTTATTAAAGCAAGTAAATAGAAAAGAAACTACCCTATCAAAGAAAGTAAATAAGCAAGCAATCAACTAACTAACCTATGATAACTTCTACAGGAAGTAAAATAATCAAGATTACCCAATAAGCAACTAATCAAACTAATAAGCAAGTGAACTCTATTCTTAAATCAAACTTCATAACTACTTCTAATTTATGAAAGGAAACCTTAATCTACTAAATTCAAAGCATCATGACGATAAAAGTAATCAACAACTACTCTTTAATCTATGATAAGAAACTAGTCTTTAATATACCAAAGCAAGAGAACTATTCTCTAATCTATAAAAGCAAGGAAACTATCCTCTAATCTATAAAAGCAAGAAAACTCAAATATAGTGTTGATGGTTATGCCTCCGGTGTCTTATGATATCACGATCGCATTTGACAATTAACGATAACTCAAGAGGGATAAACTCAATATTGACTTCGATGGAAAAGTGAAAAGTGTGAATTAGACAATCCAATGAGAACTTAGTCATTATAGAAGCAACATCAACTACCCCACATATCCATGTGATTATTCACTCATGCATTAATCATCAACAGTATAAAAACACTATTCTATTTAATTCAATTGCATTCTATGCTAGTGTAAGCAAATTAATACTACTTAGATTCATAACTGAAAACTAAACTCAATAATCAAACTTTGAATTAAAATTGCAACCTAGATCTAGAAAAGGAAATTGCATGAAATAAAGTAAACTAATTCTATTTTAACAAATTAAATTGCAAATAGAAAATACTCATAAAACATAAATTAAATCCTATTTCTATTTCAGCATATGACAAGAAATTAAATAAGAAAAATAACTAACAACTAGATAAGAAAAACTAAACAACAATTAGAAAAGCAAACTAGAAATGAAATCTAAAACTAACAACTATCCATCCACCGAAACTTTCCAAAGAAACCATGAACTAGAAACTATGTTTTAACTCTGTTCTTAAACTCTATTTCAGCATAAAGAAAATCTAGCTATCATCTAATTATACACAGGGGTTAGTATCTAAACTTGCAAGTTTATTTCCTATCAACTAAAAGGTCATTACATATTAACACTAGTCTTCATAATAACTTGCAAAACTGAACTGAAGAAATTAAATTATGAACACCAATTTACACAATAAATAAACACAATAAAACTCATGTACAGAAAAAAAAAAAATGACAATTACACTATATGAATTCATAATCTAATTGATTAAATATTCACCCAGACCACTGGTGGGACTCCCAGAAGGTAGTGGCTACTCAATGATGAATCACGAGCTCAAGCAATATGATTTCAACATTAAAAATTAAAAACACAGTTTTACATAGTTTTAGAGAAAAATGTCTGAAAATGGAAAAACAGAGCTTAACTATCATTTTTCTCTCCTTAACTATTTTTATAACCATTGATGTGGTATTTATAGAGTTTACAAGCTGAGAGTTCGACCACTGGAAGGGTCGACCTCCTCTAAAAACAGTAAATCGTATTCAATGTGTCTTAACCGTCGGTGGCTTCTAGAAACAAGGTGAGTCAATAATCGCCCAACATAACAACCCAATTCAAGTTGTCAAAATCTCAATAGATGGAAGCCACGAGCACAAGGAAAACCCATTTCATTGATTTTCCCATTACTGGCCACCCATATGATAACCGCCAACTCGCCCATGGTTTTAGTGCAGGATGGAGTGTCTGATGGAGTACCAGATGAAGAATTGAAAACCACAAACTACTCTCAATCCATTCATAATTTCAGGAAACAGACCTCTCAGGACCTAACTGGGCATACTACGCACAAAACCCATTTGTCATATTTTTAAGATTCCACTTCATCCTTCCAAAAATTAATATTTAATTTCATTGCCCGTAATAGTGTCAAATGAAGTACCAGATGAGTTGTTGGATGGAAAAACGCCATGTGATTTTTCCCTGTGACAAACAGATCATGGATTAGTTTCATGAAATCATTAAAACATGCTTAATTATACTCAAAACCATCGTAAAACATAAATATTACATACCTGGTATGAACCACGACGATTTATCACAAAAATTCTTGTAACTCTTCAAAATAGGAAAATGTACATACAATATTGGCCAAAAAGGATCTAATCATCATCATTAAATTAACCATATCGCGGGCCCAACATTACCCCCAAACCTAAGATTTTGCAGGTCCCACTGCAAACAAAAAGGAATTGCCCCACATGACTAATCTTGCTGAGAAGGATTATCTTTAAAAGCTTCTCCCTCTTGCCCTGAAGATTTTGTCTTGTTCCTCTTATGTTTCTTCAATTGTGCCCTGAGGTTGCAGTTGGTTTTGGTCATTTCATCAACCAATCATTGAAGGGAATTCACCTTCACTTGAAGTACTGCATTTTCATGGTGAAGATTCTCATCCAAATTCTTCCTCTCTTCCAATTGTTGCAGCAACTGATCATTTTTTTGTTGTAGATTTTCAACGGTTGGAGCAAGATCATATATCTCGGAGGAGGTCTTAGATCCCTTAAAATATGTAGAATGTCTATCGGTCTTAGGATATGGAGTAGGCATCTATGAAGTAGGTGTAATAGGGTGTTGGTAAGGAGAAGTAGGTTCATAATTTGTCTTTATTTGAGGCTTCAATTCGTCTACAGACACTTCCCTAAGTCTTTTGTGAGGGATTTCGAGATTGGAGGATATTTTGATAGGGTCTGAAGTAGTCAGGGGTTTTGCATAAGGTTTTCCTCTTGTGCTCTGGGTACTCTTTCTAAAGGGTCCTTTATTAAATCGATTATCTTCTCTCCTATTTGTGGGGATTGCTGGAAATTATTGTTGAATTACTTCTTGTAGCTTTTTGAGTGTAGGATCAAGAGATGTTGAAGGCATCGGGGGGTTAGCAATAAGATTCTTGGTCTTTTTGCCCGATGAGACTGTAGAGGTATCAACAAGCTTCTTGGATTTTTGTGCCGGTAAATAAATGGCTTGTGCAGGANCTTTATTTGAGGCTTCAATTCGTCTACAGACACTTCCCTAAGTCTTTTGTGAGGGATTTCGAGATCGGAGGATATTTTGATAGGGTCTGAAGTAGTCAGGGGTTTTGCATAAGGTTTTCCTCTTGTGCTCTGGGTACTCTTTCTAAAGGGTCCTTTATTAAATCGATTATCTTCTCTCCTATTTGTGGGGATTGCTGGAAATTCTTGTTGAATTACTTCTTGTAGCTTTTTGAGTGTAGGATCAAGAGATGTTGAAGGCATCGGGGGGTTAGCAATAAGATTCTTGGTCTTTTTGCCCGATGAGACTGTAGAGGTATCAACAAGCTTCTTGGATTTTTGTGCCGGTAAATAAATGGCTTGTGCAGGAGGGTTTGGAGTTTTCAAAAAGTGGGGTTTGGATGGAGAAATGGTCCTTAGATCAAGTGTCTTTTTTCTATTCTTGATTGTCAAGTGAGGGTTTGCAAATTGGTAAATGAACGCATCCCAAGTTTTCCCCTGTTTTTCCAATTCATCTAAAACAAGGAGTTTGATAAGGCCATGATGAAAGAGTTTTTTGTGGGGATTGGTTACATTCTTCCTCACTTGAGAGGACATCTTCTCCGAGATCTTTAAAAATTAGAAGGGGAAATTCAATAGTTTATTGAACTGAAAGTGAGCTAACAATTGAAAGTGACAGGCTTTAAAGGTGGAATATCTGCCTTCACATGTGATCAACCTGGTGATGAATATGAGAGGGTTGATTAGCTCCTCTTTTATCCACTTCTTGGAGTATCCTTTAGCTCCAGAGATGTTCTGAAATTATGGATTAAAAACCCAGTTATAGCTTGATCGTAGCAACTAGTGGTTTTTAAACCATCTATCCCCCACTCTTGGAAGTTTTGTGGTTGCGGCTATGGATTCCTCCAAGATCCCAAAGGTGAGATACCCCATGCATGCTATCTTCCCATCAAAACTGAGGGAAAATTGCATTAAGATGCCATCATCGTGGCCCTGCAAGTGGGACAAAAATGACCCCCAACCTGCACGCAAAAATACTTCCCTGCACTGTGAAAACTCGGGGATGGCGAAAATGTCTACGTAGGAAGACGATTCATACCATTTGGGAATCGTGATGGTGTGAAGGAATGGATAGAAGGAAAAATTAATAGAGGATAGGTGCAATCTGGCCAAGGAATGGCACGATTTAAATAAGGGCCGAGCGCAATTGAAACAGGGGAACAAAATGAACAGAGGTTGAGCATGTTTAAAACACAGGGGAAAATGCAAATGAGAAGAAGTGAATCCGAAAGAAGTAGAGGTGAGTGTGAGGAATAATGGGATAACCCAATTTCGTTTATGAGTGCGCCTAGGGTGGAATTGGTTGCACACATGCATGCACGAGTTGCCATGTGTGAGTGATTTCGAATTTGAAGGCATGTTTTTGGGGGAAATCATAATGATACGAAGTTAGATCAATGTCCAAGTCTTTTGAATTGGACATTTGATCATGAAAAATTTCTAAGGTTTGCATCATTCGATCTTGATTTCCATGAACTAATTCAATTAAATGCCATTAATTCCTATATACCTGAAATTGTGGATAGTTACTAGTGTATATTTGCATATGGCACTTTGTTAGACACCTCATACGACACTTCATACAACACTCCATATGGTACCTCTATGCTAAATGCATTTTTACCTCCTGTAATGGAGAGCCTGCAATCTTGGAATGGTTTTGACAGTCATAGTGATTAGGAGCAAAGGCAGAGTGTTCCATTATTATTGATTTTTCCACCATGCTTAATCAATCTACTTGCATATAACATGTAATTTCAATCCTACAATGAACAACCTGTAACGAAAATAAACCAATAAAGTGGTCTGTTAAGGATATGTACAGTAATTTATAACACACGGGGAATTAGCATTTCGAAGAAAAATAAAATGACTGTTGATGTAATAACCTGTATCATGAAAATAATGCATAAATTTTTACAAATATTTACTTCTCTAGGAAATGATCATTTGTCAAATCATGAACCCCTCCCCCACACCTAAGTATTATGACACTTCACAATAAAAAATATAGGAAACCGATCAGTTCTCCCAATAGCCGAATATTTACAGCTTG
The DNA here is from genome assembly GCA_032191745.1 of Picea mariana. NCBI lineage: Eukaryota > Viridiplantae > Streptophyta > Pinopsida > Pinales > Pinaceae > Picea > Picea mariana. Next base: position 529,636 of record JASDQU010102987.1, read on the forward strand.
TTAAGTGTAGAGACAAATTTCACAGATCGGTCTGATGAGACGGTTAGAAAATGGCCACACCTATAGGATAGAACATCCTACATATAGATAAGAAGAGGTAGGCAAGAGAGTTTCAAGATATTCTCAAAGTTATTTCCCAATGGAAAATTTATGGAGTTCATTAACCTTAACTTAACCATACATACTTCATGTCATCTTTGTCTATAAGTGATGGCGTACATCAAAACAAGTTTAATTTATTATTTATTTTTTTGTTAGATTGCCATCCTTGCTAGGTAGAATGCCCTGCTGTCAGCATGCTTGTTCAGTACACTGGTGGGTTTACCTAGTCATACCACAAGCTGGTACCCGCTGCCAGTAGACCTTTTTAGTATCCCGATGGGTTAGCCTCTTACACCCTTAGAGACTGGCCCTCCATCTTTTAAGATTTTAGTATAAGATTGTTTTATGAAAGAATATGGGGGGACAACTCCGAAAACAACTTCTTCTTCTTTTTTCGTTATATTCCTTAGTGATTGTCCTGATGTAAGGGGTACTCAAGTGGACGTGGGCTTTATAAAGATATGATATAATCAAGCTATTTAGTGTGTAGTGGATGGTACCATTGAGAAAGAACAGAAAGGTATCTCTAGGGTCAACTCACTTTCTTCTTTTGTAAGTTATTGTGATGTTTCCATGACTAATCGCTAATCAGACCTCCTTGTTACTTTTTAATAAAGATACTTTACTCACTTACTCAGGTTTCTTGGGAAAACTATACGAGAGACSTATAATATTGATGGTTACAGTATCACTTCCTTATATAGTGGTGAATATTTTCAAGAGCAGTTGCTTTTTAAAATGCCTTAAGAAAAAGAGAAGATAAAAATCTTTGAAAAAAATATGGCTAATTACAACAAGAAAGTATTCATTTGATGCTTAGMAGACAACAAGGTTCAAGTGTAACAATGTTTTGAAGAAAAATCTTTGTTTTATATTTCCTTGAAACTCTCTACTCCTGGTGAAATAAATACCTATAGAAATCTCTAGAATTGCTTATCAACAAAATTCAAAATTATTTACATATGTATAGTAGAAAATTCAGAAAACATTCAAGAACAAGGGGGGACTTACAACCCAACATTATGAAGAGGTTGATTTGGCTTGTTATTCGGGTTGGGCACTGGTTGTGTTGGTAATAATGTTGGTCTCGTGGAGCTTTCATTCTGATATTGTTACAATTTTTTTTGTGGAATAGGAGGTAAAGGTGGTGGAACAAAACCTAGCAGAAGTTGCAGAGTGTTTAGTGGAAACTGAGGGTAAGGATGGTTGGACATAAGAGCAAGTGGAGCTTGAGGGTTTCCTTGTTTATGCCCTCCTCTCCATCTGTGAAGCCAAGGATGTTGGTACTATGTAGACCAGTTTTTCCAACTTGGTGAGTTCCATTGTTGTTGTTGTTAATAGAGTGGAACTTGAGATTGTGGATTTGGGTATGTGGGATGGTTCCTAGGCTTCCATGGCCTCCTAGGTGCATAAGAGGACTCCCTAGGATCCCCACTCCTATATATGGCTAACAAACTCGGCAATGATGGACATTTTTCAGTTGAGTGTTCCTCCGTGTAGAAGCCACAAATTGAAATTTTATCTAATGGGCATTCCCTTAAGGAATGCTTCCTCCTACATCTTGGGAAATATATGCTCATTGTTGCATTTTCCTCCTCCTGTCTCTTTTTAATTTTTAGGGTGTCCAACTGGGAACCTATTGTGCTTAAGATATCTGTCTTGAGATTCTCTAAAAGGTTCCCTATATCTTCTCTTGTGATACCACCTAAACTAACTGGTTTTAAGTTTCTATTATAAGGGTCTCGAATGTTCTTTCCTGTTTTAGCTCTACTCCTCAAGTAATTCTTACACATTTCATAGATTTAGGCAAATGGTTTATGGGAGATGTCACTTGATTCCATTAGGTTAAGTATCTCTAGGTATTCCTCTGAAATTCCCTTAAGGAAAAAATCCCTAACTGCAACATCTGGAAGGTCATGATATTTTGATTTCTGGGAGATATAACCAAATCATTCCATACAATCCTCGAGGGTCTCATCTTCTAGCTGTTGGATTTTGAAGATGTCATTACGAGACTCTTTGGTCTTGCAGTATTCTTGGTATTTCTTAAGAAATATATCTTTCATGACTTTCCAAGACCTAATACTGGATTCTCCCAACCCCATGAACCATCTTAGTGCAGATTCCTTGAGGGTAGAAGGAAAGAGTTTTAGTTTCTGGGCATCTTGTAAGTAGTTGTAGCTCCTACACAAGATATCGAACTCAAATAGGAAGGTATCTGGATCTTCACTACTTTTACCATAAAAGGTGGGCAGTGTTGAGAGGAGAATACTTTTCATATTGGCATTTGGGGTGGTGTCCAAAATTGGAAACCCGAAGGTAGTTTCGGTTTGGTTTCCAACTTCTTCTTCCTCCCTGTGTCTTACATTGTTGTGATCCTCCCAATCATCCATACTGATTTGGTTTCCAAAAAGAGAGTACTTAAGTGGTTTTATCCTTGAAGAGAAAAAGGTATCCCTCKGATGGGAAGGTCTTCCTACTACTTGGTTATCTAGGACTCTACTCGAGCCGGTTGAGATTATTGGTGCCAAAGTTTCTATATCAATTTGAGAGACAATTATATTGGCTGAACTATYAAACAAGGTATTCACATGTTTAGGGTCTATGATGTCTTAAAAATTAGGGTCTCCTCATGGTGGTAAGAAAACAAATACTGTATTTTTTGGTTCTGTGGAAGGCTCGAGTGATCTTGCCTCTTGTTCCACTATTACTAATGCTTCAATTTTTTGTTCTATAGTGATCCCTGTCTTAGTCTCTTCAGAGACTACTTTATCTCTTTGGGTTGAGCTAGTTCCTTATTTTTGGTATCGATCTATGGAATTTATGAGTGGAACATTCCTTCCCCCATAAAGGTCAAAAGGAACCTTGGTTGAAATATCTGATTTAGATTTAATGTATCTACCTTTTGGGTCTCTAGGTTTGTTCATGAAAGCAAACAAAAACAAAAACAAAAAAGGAAAAACTACCATTGGGTTTGGGGGAACCTTCTATAGCATATGTGCAGGTTCTTACCTCTCATCTTAAAGTTCCCCTGCCACCAAACTAATGCTAAGGTTTAGAAGTGATCTAATTCCTAACTATTTCCTACCTTGACACAACTCCCCGACAATGACGCCAAAAATGATGGGTGTTCTATATGCACTAAAAAACACTAAAAACCCTCAATTAAATTGTCAACCCAGGGTAAGTAAAATTAGAGTTGCAACACTATACATGCCAAAGCAGAAAGAATAGAGGTAGTATAGTCTAATTAAGGAAATGGGCTATCTAAGGGCTAATCTGCTTAAGCAAAGACTATTAATGATCAACCCCTATTAAGAAACTTAAACTAATTACCCTAAGTAACTTTTGAACAAAGGATCGATGGATAGTCCTAAGAAAGCAAATGAAAACCCTACTTAAAGAAAATTAACTTAATCATCAAAATAAGCAAAAGAAAACTATCTACCTAATAAGTAATAACAAAAGCAAACTACTTTAATTAACCTACTCAAATTCAATAAGAAACTATCCTATTAAAGAAAGTAAATAGACAAGCAACTACCCTATCAAAGCAATTAAATAGTCAAGCAATCAACTAACTAACCTATTATAACTTCTAGAGCAAGTAAACTAATCAAGATTACTCAATAAGCAACTAATCAAACTAATACACAAGTGAACTCTATTCTTAAATTAAACTTCATAACTACTTCTAATTTACACGAGGAAACCTTAATCTACTAAATTCAAAGCATCATGACAATAAAAGTAATCAACAACTACTCTTTAATCTATGATAAGAAACTATTATTTAATCTACCAAATAAAGAGAACTATTCTCTAATCTACAAAAGCAAGGAAACTATCCTCTAATCTATAAAAGCAAGAAAAATCAAATATAGTGTTGATGGTTATGCCTCCGGTGTCTTATGATATCACGATGGCATTTGACAATTAACGATAACTCAAGAGGGATAAACTCAATATTGAATTCGATAGCAAACTGAAATGTGTGAATTAGACAATCCAATGAGAACTTGGTCATTATAGAAGCAACATCAACTACCCTACATATCCATGTGATTATTCACTCATGCATTAATCACCGACAGTATAAAAACACTATTCTATTTAATTCAATTGCATTCTATGCTAGTGTAAGCAAATTCATACTACTTAGATTCATAACTGAAAACTAAACTCAATAATCAAACTTTGAATTAAAATTGCAACCTAATCTAGAAAAGGAAATTGCATGAAATAAACTAAACTAATTCTATTTTAACAAATTAAATTGCAAATAGAAAATACTCATAAAACATAAATTAAATCCTATTTCTATTTCAGCATATGACAAGAAATTAAATAAGCAAACTAACTAACAACTAGATAAGCAAAAATAAACAACAATTACATAAGCAAACTAGAAATGAAAGCTAAAACTAACAACTATCCATCCACCGGAACTTGCCAAAGAAACCATGAACTAGAAACTTTGTTTTTAAACTCTATTTCAGCATAAAGAAAATCTAGCTATCATCTAATTATACACAGGGGTTAGTATCTAAACTTGCAAGTTTATTTTCTATCAACTAAAAGGTCATTACATATTAACACTAGTTTTCATAATAACCTGCAAAACTGAACTAAAGCAATTAAATTATGAACAACAATTTACACAGTAAATAAACACAATAAAACTCATGTACAGGAAATAAAAGAAATCACGATTACACTATATGAATTCATAAGATAATTGATTAAATATTCACCCAGACCACTAGTGGCCCCCCAAGCAGGTCGTGGCTACTCCTCAATAATGAATCACGAGCTCAAGTAACACGATTTCAACATTAAAAATTAAAAACACAGTTTTAGAGAAAAATGTTTGAAAATGGAAAAACAGAGCTTAACTATCCCTTTTCTCTTCTTAACTATTTGTTTGACCAATGATGTGGTATTTAAAGAATTTACAAGCTGAGAGGTTGACCACTGGAAGGGTCGACCTCCTCTAAAAATAGTAAATCACATTCAATGCGTCTTAATCGCCAGTGGCTTCTAGAAACAAGGTGAGCCAATAATCACCCAGCATAACAACCCAATTTGAGTTGTTAGAAGTTCAATAGTTGGAGGCCACAAGAACAAAGAAAACCCATGTTGCCAACTTTCCCATCATTGGTCGTCAATATGATAATCGCCAACTCGCCCACAATTTTAGTGCAGGACGGAGTGCCGGATGCAGAATTGAAAACCACGAACTACTCTCAATCCATTCAAAATTTCATAAAACAACCATTTTGGACCTAATTGGGCATATTACGCACAAAACCCATGTGCTTGATTTTTCAGATTCCACTTCATCCTTCTACAAATTAATATTTAAGTTCGTTGCTTGTAATAGTGCTAGATGAAGTACCGGATGATCTGTTGGATGGAAAAACGCCATGTGATTTTTCCCTGTGACAAATAGGTCACAGATTAGTTTCATGAAATCATTTAAACATGTTGAGGTATACTCAAAACCATCATAAAACATAAATCTTACATACCTGGTATGAACCACGACGATTTATCACAAAAATCCTTCAAAACTCTTCAAAATAGGAAAATGTACATACAATATTGGCCAAAAAGGATCTAATCATCATCATTAAATTAACCATATCGTGGGCCCAACATAGAATCAGACTTAGAGTTATCATCTACATCCTCAACATGAGTAGACTCAACAGGGGGATTCTAAGTCTGGCTTGATTCCCCTGGTCTAGAAGGCAAAGATACAGGTGTAGCATCGGTGCACACATTCTCTTTATGTGGCTCGCGATCCAAATCCATCCAAGAAAGGTATTCATGGTAAAAAATTTCTAGTTGAGTCTCCACAACCCAATCTGATGAGGGATCAACATCATCCAAGAATATGTTGTTGGATTCAAGGGTCTTGTTCATTAATTGGTTTCGCCTCAACCTAAGGTTTTACTGAACAAATACCATATCATTCAATTGTTGAACAAGATAAGTCAACTGAGAGGGGGGGAGTGAATCAGTTGTATAAAATTTCTTTCATTTTATAAGAAGATTACTTATTATTCAATAAATCATGCCTTTAACATTTAACTTGCAGTAATACATTTAACCAATAAATATACAATCACATAAATGAAACAGTGACACACTAATTTTTCATGAGAAAACCCAAAAGGGAAAAACCTCTTCTTCTTATGAATGAAAGGCAAGCTCCAACTCCTCTTTACATTCTTATTTTATCTGAGCTACAACCCAGATGAGGCTGCTACCTTTGTTTCTTTAGCACCTACTGAATGGAAGCTACAACTCCCAGATGTACAAGCACCAACTTGTACAAGAGACTTTTGCAGTCTCCCCTTGCTCCTCCCTACCACCCTAAAATCATTCTCTGTCACTAAGAACCTGCAAACCAACTCTTTATATTCTATGTCAAAGATTAAGCATTCAAATCCTCTCTGTTTTTATGTTCATATCACAATTCATTCTTGACCACACCACTTAGATTTATCAATCTGTGTATGTGTCTTCCCTCCTTTATTTTTCTTCTTCCTCAAATTTTACAGAGCCATATATCTCCCATAATCCTCTTTATTCTTTTCTTGCAGCATTCACTTTATATATCTTCCTGTATCATCAGCGCGTACAATCGAACCCTCAGGCTTCAAAGATTTAGTTATAATAACTGAATAACTACCTTACAATGATCATTATTGGTCAAGGCCTCAAGAAGAACAGTAGCCACACGATCAGTTTAAATATTTAACCAGCATCGTTCAATGATCATACATTTGTTTTGTCTCAGCATAGAATAACCCTCGAGTGCTTCGGCAAGACACTTGTGCTTAAACCATATGCCCATTGGATATGACCATGGGCTTAACTAAATGTGTTTCACATTTTGGAATTTYGGCATTCCTGTGATGAAGTGTCTCGACACTCCAAGTCGCAATCCCCGAAATGGATCTTGATCAATGGTCCACAAAACTTCATAATCTGATCCCTTCTTTTCTTAATCTAACGGCTGACGGTATTTCGGTTTTTTGAGAATCACAATAGTCCCTTTCAGCATTTCATCTTTTAGCGTTTGGGCATTTTGGGGTTCGCTACTTCAAAGGTTAAAGTTCCTTTGATCTTTGATTTTCCGGTATGCAAAACTCCAAAATGGAGACTTTGTTGATGTGCCTGTTTCGGGATTTTGGCGTTTCGCATTTCGCAACTTCAAGACTTCTGTGATGAAGAGTCTTGACTCTTGACTCCTCCAACTCCTAGTATCCAAAACTATGAAACATCGTGGTTTCGCATTTCGTCGTTCCATGTTTCGGCATTTTAGCCTTTCATATTTCAGCATTTTGGATTTTCACATTTCTGCATTTCACGATTTGGAATGCTATCGCATTTCCTTCCTTTGACTTCTAATTTACCGATATCCACTTTTATTTGATCAATGGTCCCACGACCTTTCGTGATCAGACGGTCCTGATCTCATCGGGACTTTGCGCTTCGATCGACGACCCACAGCCTTTCGTGATTAGACGGTCCTAATCCCATCGGGACTTTGTGTTTAGTGATTTCACGTATCACGATGTCGAAGGTTGGAGCTCCTCCTTTCTTTGATTCCAGAATTCCGAAGGAACTCTCAACGAACCACCATGCAACTTCAAGTTTCACATTAATGACAAAACATGTGCAAACTGACCAACAAACTCCCCCTTTGGCATTGATGGAAAACTTCAAATCTCTTCTCCCCCTTTTGACATCTATGGAAAATGAATCAACCATACTCCCCCCTGAGCAAATAAAAACCGCTTGCAAAAATGTATCATTTCAGCAGCAACTCCCCCTATCAATAATAGTCAATAAACCTGTGCAGTCTAATTTTATAATGAAGCCCATGCAATCTTTTAAAATGAAATGAAATTACAGAGGGTAAACCCCCAACTAATCCTTGAGACTTTCAAATTTCATTTTAGATAAAGGCTTAGTAAATACATCTACTATATGATCCTCTGTGCCAACATATTCCACTTTAATAACTTTAGACACAATCTGCTCTCTTAGAAAATGAAATTTAATGGGAATGTGCTTTGTTTTGGAATGCATAACAGGATTTTTAGAAATACTAATTGCACTAGTATTATCACAAAAGATAGGTATAGGTTCATTATAATGAATATGTATATCTTCCATCATTTGTTTCATCCATAGAACCTAAGTGCAACAAGTTGCAGCTGCAATGTATTATGTTTCAGCAGTAGACAGAGACACTGTTGATTGTTTTTTACTTGACCAACTTACAAGACATCCTCCAAGAAAAAATGTTGCTCCACTAGTACTCTTCATGTCATCAACACAAACTGCCCAATAAGCATCAGTGAAAGCATATAAATCAAGTTGATTACATGTAGGATACCATAAACCATACTCTTTTGTCCCCTTAAGATATCTGAAAATTCTTTTGACTGCAAGTAGATGAGAAGTTTTTGGTGAAGCCTGAAACCTACCAACTTGACAAACTGCATGCATAATATTACGTCTTGTAGTTGTAGCATAAACAAGACTACCATTCATAGATATGTATATTGTCTGATCAACATATTTAGTATCATCAAACTTACTTAATTTACATCCAGTAACCATGGGAGTGCCAACTGGTTTAGAATCTTCCATCTGAAATTTCTTAAGCATTTCATTGATATACTTGGTTTGAGAAATGGAAATACCTTTATCAGATTGAGTAATTTGCAAGCTAAGAAAAAATTCATTTCTCCTAGCGTGGACATCTCAAACTCTTTCTGCATACTTTCAACAAGCTGTTTACTGAGCCTATTATCACCACTACCAAAAATGATATCATCTACATATATCTCAACAATGATTAGGATATCATTTTCTTCTTTAATATATAGATTACTATCAGTGTTACCTTTCTTGAATCCTTGCTACCTCAAGTAATTGTCAAGTCTGGAATACCAAGCCCTTGGTGCTTGCTTCAGGCCATACAATGCCTTTTTCAACCTGTAAACATATTGTTCTACTTCTTGTACCTAAAAACCATCTGGTTGTTCCATATATACTTCTTCCTCTAAATCACCATTCAAAAATGCAGACTTTACATCCATTTGGAAAACTTTAATGTGTTTAGAACTGGCATAAGCTAGAATCATTCTAATGGACTCCATTCTTGCAACAGGAGCAAAAGTTTCTCCAAAATCTATTCCTTCTACTTGTGCATACCCTTTACAAACCAATCTAGCCTTGTTTCTAGTTATTTTACCTACTTCATCCATCTTATTTATGAAAACCCATTTAGCCCCTATGACATTCTTATTCAAAGGTCTAGGAACCAATTCCCATGTCTTATTCTTTTCTATTTGACTAAGTTCTTCATTCATTGCTTTCATCCAGTACTCATCTTTAATTGCTTCTTCAATATTTTTGGGTTCAATCAGAGAAAGTAAAGATACCTATTCATGAGTTGAGGTGGATTCTTTCCTTCTACTTCTTGTTTCAACACCTACATTTATGTCACCAATTATCTGTTCTTCAGGATGATTTTTATGTATTCTCTTGCTTAGAGTCTTTGATGGAGTCATGCTTTTGGATGGAGTTGTGCCATGTGTCAAAGTAGGAATTAATTGTTCACTTTCAGCAGCCTTAGTTTCTTCTATTTCACTTACCTCATCATTCATTTAATGCTTTTCATCTATCTCATATATTTGATGATTCTTTTGTTTAGATTTAGACTTCAAAAATGAGGACTCATCAAATTTCACATCTATGGCTTCAACTATTTTGTTCAATATGAAGTTGTAACATTTATGATCTTTCCTTGAATAGGAATACCCAACTAAAATACCTTCATCTGTTCTAGATTCCAACTTACCCAAATGCTTGTCAACTCTTTTGATATAACATTTGCTGCCAAAAATTCTGAAATGCTTAACACTAGCTGGTCTGCCTTTCCATAACTGATAGGGTGTCTTAAAATGATTGTTTCTCAGCAAGCTTCTATTCAAAATGTGAACAGCAATATGAACATCTTGAGGCCATAGTATATTACTTAGTTTAGATTCATTGAGCATAGTTCTAGCCATCTCTATAATAGTCCTATTTTTTCTTTCAACCACTCCATTTTGTTGAGGTATTTCAGTAACATAAAAATGTCTTCTTATCCCATTTTCATCACAGTATCTGTTGAATTATTTAGACACAAATTCCCCTCCATTATATGATCTTAAACATTTAATTTTCATGTCACATTCATTTTCAGTTGACTCCTTGAAGGTTTGAAAACAACTAAAAGTTTTAGATTTCTTTTTCAATAAAAACATCCATGTCATTCTAGTAAAGTCATCCACAAATAGTAGAAAATATATTTATCCTTTTAACCCTGCTATTCTCATAGGTCCACAAACATCAGAATGGACTATTTCCAATGGTTTAGTTGTTGAATGTTCTTTGGTTTTGAATTTAACTCTAGTTTTCTTACCATGTTGACATTGCTTGCAAACAGAACTTGAAAGATTCTTTATGATAGGTAAATCTCTTATTGCTTCCTTTTTATTCAACTGAATCAGATTTTCAAAGTTAATGTGTCCAAGTCTTTTGTGCCACAACCAACTTTCATCTTCACTCCCAAGATAACATTTTTCTTTTTCTTCATCTAGTATGTAAATGTTGCTTGAAGTTCTTGTGGTTATTCCAACTAGTTTATTTGATTTTATATCCCTGATTTGACATCATTTTGAATCAAAAATCATAAAGAGACCTTTATCACAAGTTTGACTTACACTCAATAAGTTATGTTCCATTTTCTCAACCAATAAGACATTTTCAGCCATGATTTTCTTGTTGTTTAGACATACAGTTCATTTTCCAACTATCCTAGCTGATTGATCATTTCCAAAGGTGATTGTACCTTATTTTCCTTCATCTAGTTCAACAAAGAGTTGTTTTCTACCTTTCATATGCTTTGAACATCCACTATCCACAACCCATTTTACTTTTTGTTCTTCTTGTAGAGCTATAGTGCATTTTTCAATGTTCAGATTTTCACTTTTCTTTTTCCAAAATTTGGTTTTCAGATCTGTGTAAGTGGGTTCATTAAATTTCTGAAAACTCATAGGACAATTTCTTGACACATGCCCAAATTTGTTACACTTGTAACATTCAGTCTCATATCTGAAGGTGTCAAATCTGTTGTAAGAGTAGTTCATATTGTTTTGACTAGTTTTACCATGTCCTCTTCCATATTAAAAATTAAACCTTTCATGACTGTTATGTGCATTTATCTTTCTTAAAAAACTATTACAAAATGCAGCCTTATGTCCATACTTATAACAAAAGAAACAGTGGCCTTCAAACCTATTTTGATGTCTGCCATAACTTCTTCTATGCACTGTTGAACCCTGATTTTCTTCTTGCCTTTCTGATTCCATCTTCTTGCTAGTAATTTTCTCATGATTATCCTCTGTACCTGCTTTCTCAACACTTGAACTAGAACATCCATTAGTTACTGCAGATTTATAACCAATTCCAGTCTTATCATATGTTGATATTTGACTACTAATAATTTGATCTAACACTTGAGAACTCTGATTCATGTTATTTTCTTGTACTTTCTTTCTTAAAGAGACTACTTCAATTTTTAAACCTTCATTTTCCTTATCCTTTTCTGCAAGCATTTTAGTTAGAGCTTCTTCAGTCACTCTAGCATCTTCTATTTTAAGTTTAAGTCAACTACAATGATTTCAGTGCTATCAATCAAACCATTTTATTTTTGTAATTCAAATTCTAGATTCTCAATTTCTCTTTTAAAATGTTTGCATTCCCTTCTCACTTTTCTTAATTCACTTAAAGCACTTACCAGTTCAGCTTCTAGATCAACTTCACCTTCTTCTTCTTCACCAAAATGATCATCCTATTTTTCCATAGCCATAAAAAGTTGTACATCTGAACTGTCATCACTCTCACCAAATTCTGAAATATCACTGTCATCTTTTATACACGGGCTTTTCTTTTTGTAAGTTTTTCTTTGAAAAAACTTCTTATGTCTATTCTTGAATTCCTTAGGTTTTCTATCACTGTCTTCTTCATTATCAATATGCTTATTGTAAGGACACTTAGATGCAAAATGTCTTATTCTACCACAACCAAAGCATTTCAAAGGAAGCTTACCTTTATACTTGCCAGTACCTCTTTTCAGATTTTTAACAAAATTTGCTTCTTCCACATCAACTTCTGACTCCTCATGACTGTTGATTTCTGCTTCAACCTTTTTCTTATCTTTCTTTGCTACCTTGAAAGCTACTTCTTTCCTGAAATAATTCTCACTGGAGTTTCTCATCTCATATGTTGTTAGTATTCCATGTAATTCATCCATTTCTAAAGTATCAAGATTTGTTCTTTCTTCTAATGCAGATATTTTTGAATCAAATCTTGCAGGAAATGATCTAAGTACCTTTTGCACAATAATATTATTATTAATTGTTTCTCCTAGACCTCTCATGGTATTAACAATTTCATCAATACGAAGAAAGTAGGTAGCTATATCTTAAGATTCTTCCGTTTTCAGGCTTTCAAATTGACTTCTATATGATTGTAGCTAAGCATTCTTTACCTTAGTATCTCCTTCATATATATTTTTCAATTTATCCCATATTTCTTTTGCTGATGAACAATTCATAACTTTAACGAATTTTGACCCTGCTAGACCTCCTAGTATTGCATACATAGCTTTGGAATTACTCTCATAGAGTCTCTTACCTGTAGAATCTATTGGAATCGTTGTTGGGACTTTATATTCATTTAGTACATCCTACCAGATATCTACTCCTTGAGTTTGTAAAAACAACTTTATCCTGATACTCTAAAAAGCATAATTATGACAATGAAATAAAGGCAATCCATGTTTTGTAAATTCTGACTTCTTATCCATTATGAATGATAAAAAACTTCAAGTGGTTAAACTGATATCTTGAAGTAACCTACTCTTATACCAATTGTTGAATAGGATAAGTCAACTAAGAGGGGGAGGGGTGAATCAGTTGTATAAAATTTCTTTCATTTTATAAGAAGATTACTTATTAATCAATAAATCATTCCTTTAACATTTAACTTGTAGTAATACATTTAACCAATAAATATGCAATCACATAAATGAAACAGTGACACAGTGATTTTTCATGAGGAAACCCAAAAGGGAAAAACCTCTTCTTCTTATGAATGAAAGGCAAGCTCCAACTCCTCTTTACATTCT
>JASDQU010102988.1:4426-20937 GCA_032191745.1 Picea mariana
TATATATATATATATATATATATATGGGGGGAGCGTTGTAATGAAGTTTAATTTTTATTTTTTACAAAATAAACATTAAAAATAAAATTAAAATACACTTGATTATGATTTACTTATATTTATGTTCTTTTTTTATTTTTTCATGAATTATGATTTAATTATATTCATGTTCTTTTTTATTTTTTCATGTATTGTGTTTTATTTGATCATTTAATACTTGTATCACTATGATGTAATGATTTGAAAATGAAGTTAAATAGGATGATTATTAGGGTATATATATGGGCATTGGCTAGCTGTTCTACGAAATGGTTTTTTCCGCCGAAATCCGCCGATATAAATTTACATGAATCACTATTTTTGGTTGTTCATAATCCATTTCTGAATGCAGACATGGATTCATCATGCTGTAAAACTCCCAGGGCACTCGGATTTTACAAAAATAATCACTTAAATCTACGAATCCAACAATTTCTCGTCGGATTTCGAGCAAATATTCCTGGAAAAAATCTTCATTCTGAAGAATCTTTAGCCTATGACATATAAGTGTGTGTATTCACAATGCGCAACAAACTGAGCAATATGTGTATTGCGTAGTGGTCTTAAGAACTTTGTAGCGTAGCCTATTTGGTGTGCGATATTTGAAACTGCATTGCACAGAGTAGACTGTGCGCATTGTTGATCCAACAGATCTTCTCCTTCAAATTGGTATCAGAGCAGGTTCTATCAGAACAAGTTTGTTGGAGCAAAAACTCTGTTGAAAGTAAAATATGGCTTCTACCTCAAATCTACTGTTATAACCTAGGTCTTCATCCCCTACTTCTCCTCTTTTTTGACCCTGCCTTCGTCTTTTTTCCTTTTTCTGGTTGGTTCATTCTTTTTCCCATTACTAAGTATCTTGGTTCTTATTCGTTTTTGAGTCATTGCTCATGACTGTCTATGTTTCTCGAAGGATAAATATATGTTGGATTGGGTTCAAATTAATTTTCATCATATTTTTCCATTGATTAAGCTCACCACAGGTCCACCAAGTCTTTTTGCATACGTAGGAAATGCCCGTGGATAAACGCAGTCACTCAGAACGGTCATATTTGGGCCAAGGTTGCCGAAATAAACAGGGAAAAGTTTCAATCATGGAGATCTATCAAGAAAATCAGATCGAGGCATGCCATCCATTCGGGGTGCATAATCGCACAGAGTTTAACGTCAAGAGTCATCAGAACTCACGAACTGTCAAAGACCCGAAGAGAATTTGGGACATTCATCTACCATGACACGAGACAACAAATCATTTCACTATGGGAGTTTTCCTCTGAGAGATATTCATGCTTAACATTTGAAAATCCTGAAGCCCAGATCTCCGAAGTGAATCTGGACTGTTCATGGGCCACGACATGTGGAAACAAATCATTCACTTTGGGGATTTTCATCTGGATGATTTTCAGGTTTCACGTTCGAAAGTCCCGGAGAACCAAAGACCTGAAGTCCCAAAGTAAATCTAGACCATCCATCAAATGAGACACATGGCGATAGATTATTTACTTCGGCGATTCTCCTCTGAGAGGTTCGAAGCACTAACAGTTGAAACTCCTGAAGTCCTGAAGCCCGGAGAGTCGAACGCCCGAAGTGCCGAAGCACGTGGCAGCCATCAGTCATGACATGTGGTGCTCTCATCAGTCAGGACACATGGCACTCATTCTCGATTATTTGGTTGTGACATTCGTTTAGTTCCACATGACATGTGTCACCCTTATCTCCAGGACAACTCAACATCCATGACATCATACGACATCAGGTCGCCACATCACTTCGACGATTTTCCTCCGCGAAATGTTTCATGCTTCACTTTCAAAACTCCTAAAGCCCGAAAGTCTGAAGTAAATCTAGACCATTGATCTCATATCAATGAGAGCCGTTGACTCTTGCGACAGGTAAATATCACCCAGATCTCGGATCGTAATCAGATCGACGACTATGTTTCATTGTGGGGATGCAAACTGCCCAGACGTTAATTCCAGAGCGATCCCGCAATTTAAACCATGGTTTTGTTGGAAGGGTACATGGCAATTTCTGGTGAATTGCAGGCCCAAAGGCAGTCTGAATCCAAACTGCCATCAACGACTTCCCTAATTACGTGCTTGTATGACACCGTGTCGCATCCATGTCACCTCCACTCATCCCACTCATTACTCTCACTCCTCTCGCCACCTGTATCCTTCGTTATGTGTCGCCAACTCCACGCTCCAGATACCTCCACCATATTTACGCCCCCTCTCACCTTGTGACATCTATCCTCATATGTCATATACCCCGCGTCCGCTCATCCCGTCTTCCCATTGGACGCCCGCCTCCACGATTTCTTGCTCACGACCAATCATCACAGTGAAAGCAAGGGGAAAAGTTGAGTACAACCAACTCAGTCTGTGCTTAGCTTGTGAAAGCTCAAACACAGACAGAGAGTCAGTCTCTGTCATAGATCATAGCCGGTTATCTCTAGTAGCCTCCAACAGCTTGCGAACATGCCATCACTTGAAAACATAGCTCTTCTCTGTCATTCCGAGGCCCATTTTCGACCATTCAGTTACTTCAACATGTATCAGTTCTATGTCAGAGACAGTAGTAGTTTTATTTTGATTAAGTCCAAAATTTTCCTAGATTAGATATAAGAGTGGTCTTCTGTGTGAGATAAGAACCACTCTTGCTGATTAATTTCATCATCTTAGTACATTTAATAATTTTATTTACAAACAGTTAGCATAATTTAGGTCTCAGTACCCTAAGGACGAGGACCCCTGCAACTTTTCTTTAAATAGTTAGTTTTTGGATATTGTAAAGGTCGGATTTTTTGAGGAAAGAATTGCAATACAACAGACTGGTTGGATTCATTTTATGCATGGATTAAATCTTTCTACCTGGTGAACATATTCTTGATGATGGTGATTCGTTCAACTTCTTACGTGTTTTTATTCTTATCTTGAATACAGTTTTTGATTTGCACAATGTGCTTTCATTTCCTTTCAGCTATTATGTGACTCATTCTTACTAATACACAACTTATCAAGCAACTAATCCCTTAGTGAAAATTCGTCTTCGCAACCTGTGGGAGTTACTGTGTTTTGATACATGTTTGGTGTCTTGAAATATTATTTTGAGTATTGAACTTCTTACAACAAATTATTCATTGAGTAGTTTGTTGTTTCTCTTTGTTTTCTATTATTTCACTGGTCTGTCTTCAGTGTGCCATCAGCCAAGGAGGGCCCTCATCCATATCATTCTACCGACCCAACCTTGCCTTTGTCTTGATAGGATAACCTTCTGACCAAATTTAAAGAAACAATCATTCTAAACTGATAGGTGGCCTAGCTTTGCCCTTTTAGCACTCAAGTGAAGACCTTAGGACCAACATCTTCTAGTGTCATTGTCGGGGAACGAAGTAACGAAATATATTTCCCTCGAAGAACGACATTGATCAACTCTTACCATTGATGGTGAAAAAAGATCAGACACAAACAGACTGCCATCTTTCACCTGGCGACTTCACTGAGTAAAATTTAAAGAAGAAATACTAGCGCCCAGAAAGGGATTCAAAGGATCTAAATCTGAAAATACTAAAGCCAAGAAGGTTGATTGCAACCCTGAGAATAATACAGTAGGCCATGATCTGGAAATTCAACTAAGAAAATCCACTGTAGCTTAGAGATATACTTCCCCCCTCAAGGGAAAAGCTGCACACCAAGAGAATACTTCAAACCATCATCACGAGCCACTTGAATTTGCTAGCCCTGAGAATCATAATTCCAATGGGGATAAAACATCTCCTACTCCCGATTCTACTTCAACATCCAGTCCTGCATCCACTCATGTATCTGCCATAAATTTGCAAATTCCTATTGTTCAAGCCATGGCCATTAATAGGATGTATGTTATAATTGCTGCAAGATATGCACCCTTAGTGCTACCTGTAGTTTTATATGCACTCCCAACCACATATTACATGAAATACCTACCAAGATATAATGGGGAAGGTGAAATAACTGTTGAAGAGAATCTAGTAGCCTTTTACAATTTTGCGGACAACTTCAACATTGATTATTTAGACGTGTGGATGAGGTTGTTTGTACAGAGTCTGGATGGGGAAGACAAAAAATGGTTCAGGAGCCTTCCTCCAACCTCCATTGCAAATATCGAGGCATTGGACAAAGCTTTTATAAAGCAATGAGGAAATAGGAGAGATTATCTCTATTACATCATTGAATTTGGGGCTCTAAAGAGAAAGAATGGTGAATCTATTTTGGATTTCACCAAGAGATTCAACAAAATGTATGGTAGAATCCCAGATGAAATCAAACCAACTAAATCCTCTGCCAAGATCACTTATGCTAATGCATTCGATGCAGAATTCTCCCTCCTCCTGAGAGAGAGAAGATCAACCACATTGTTGTCCATGCAGAAAACAACCATTGAAGTTGAATCTAATATTTTGGCATCAGATAGATTAAATACTAGATCTAATAAAGATAAGAAAAAACAGAGAGAGAATTCCCCTACCTCCATTAACCCAGCTACATCTGATCCCCAACTTGAGGAGATGACCAAGACTTTGAAGGATCTGACTTCCGAGATAGCTAAGCTAAAATAGGAATCCAAACAACCAAACATAACTTTTTAAGGGGCTGGTAATAAAAATCAGAATCAATTCAGAAGGCCTAATGATGTTCCTCAAGTAATGCAGAGGGAAAGGAGAAATGTTGATGATCAAAGGGTAGTTCCCCCTTTCCAAAACAATCAGATTGAGGAGATAGATGCAGACAATGATGTTGTGGATGATACTGTTGTTCTTTTCAATGAGACAGATTATTATACCAGTCACTTAACACATCAAGAATATGAGGTAGCACAATTGTCAAATCAATTCGATGATCAGATAGGGGAGGAGGGAGTTATCCAAGGTCAACCCAAGAAGAAATACAATGTGAGGACGATAAATGGAGCTTCCAAGGCCACCACCTCTGATCAAGGAAAACAAGCAAAATCTCCTCCCAAGCCAAATCTGAATAAAGGTATACCATCTAAAAATCAGTCATCCCCATTATCGAATCCTCTTTCCCCTGAAACAAAGGAAGCTAATAAGCCACCAACCTCTTTCAGCCCGGAACATGAGCTAAGCAAAATCAAGATTCCTATTTCTTTGACAAAGTTATTAAAAAATGAACCTTTCAAGAAATCCATCATGAAATTTTTGCAACCAACTCCCTCTAGTGTACCTTCTGATGTTATTAGTCTACAGAATGAAAACCCAACCATTACTGTGGGCCCACACATTGAATATGGATTTGATGCTTCTCCTCCTTTCTATATATCTCTGAATCTCCATGACAAGATCTTGCACAACTGTTTCATGGACTCGGGAGCCTCTCACAATGTCACGCCCAAAGTTGTTATGGAATAATTAGGTCTCGAGATTACCAAGCCTTATCAAGACCTGTACTCTTTTGATTCTAAGAAATTAAAATGCCTGGGGTTGATAAAAGATATGGTGGTTTCTCTAGCTCAGTTACCCATGAAGAGTGTAGTGATGGACATTGTGGTGGTCGACATTCCCCCAAAGTTTGGCATGTTGTTATCTAGAACTTGGGCTAAGAAGGTTGGAGGATCATTGCAAATGGACCTCACGTATGCCACCATTCCCATGTTTGGTGGTGAGCACAGGAGGTTGTACAAAGAAGTTAGGTTAGCATACATAGTCAGTGATCATCAGAACCCAAGCAATCACCCTATTTATTTTGTGGAGGATGGGATTGGTTCCTTTGTCTTTCATTTAAATGATGATGAAACTAAAATATCAGTTAGCCAATGCAGAGATCAGCCAATCATTGGTCAACAAAACAAGGTGTGGAATATGTATTTCGATGGCTCTTCATCAAAAGAAGGATCTCGTGCAGGTATTCTCCTCATTTTCCCTTGAGAAGAAGTAATAACCCTCTCTTATAAGCTGGAGTTTGAGACTACTAATAATATAGATGAATATGAAGCTCTAGTATTGGGATTGAGGGTTGCCAAAGACATGGCTATTGATTGTTTAGCAGTTTTTGGTGATTCTGAGTTGGTCATCAACCAAGTGAGAAATATCTATCAAACTAAGAAACATAGGCTCAAGCAGTACAAAAATGAGGTATGGGACCTGATCGATAATTTCCTTTTAGCATTTAACCTCTCTTTCATTCCCAGAGAACAGAATCAAAAAGTTGATTCTCTGGCCTTAGCTGCCAGCACGTTCAGGCCTCCCATTGGCCCAAATATTAAATATCAGGTGGAAATCAAACACAGGACAACCATACCAGACAACATAAAGCACTGGCAAGGTTTTAGTGATGATTTAGAGTTGCAGAGATTTCTTCACACCATTGATGAATTCTCCAATATCTCAATTGATCAAGAAGGTCAAGAAAATGAAAATGAGAAATTAGAAGATCAACAATCTTCTCATCTGCTAAAAACAGTGGTTGGTCATGATATTGTGGAGCTAAAAACCAATCATATTCCAAAAGGACTAGTGCCTTTGGAAATATTGTTTGATAGTAATGATGTTTACAAAGGAACTGCCATGAAGGATGAAGAAGAAGAGGTGACAAAGTGCAATATTGGGACCACTGAGAGTCCCAATATCATCAAGTTGTCCAAAGCATTGGCTGCAAAACAAAAGGACATGTATGCCGGTCTCATTAAAACGTTTGTTGATACTTTTGCATGGTCCTATGAAGATTTGAAGACATTTGATACTGACATCATCCAGCACAAGATCCCTCTGAAAACTGGCTCCAAGCCATTTAGACAAAAGATTAGACAATTTAATCCCATGTTAATGTCTATAATTGAGAAAGAACTAAAAATGATGTTGGACGCCAAGATTATTGTACCATTGAGGTATTCAAATTGGGTGGCCAACTTAATGCCTGTAAGAAATAAAAGTGGGGAGATACACTTATGTGTTGATTTCAGAAATATCAACAAGTGTTCTTTGAAGGACAGTTACCCCCTCCCCAAGATGGACCGTATTTTACAGAGGGTGGTAGGTTCACACATAATTTACTTGTTGGATGGATACTTTGGTTATAACCAGATATTAGTTTGTGAGGAAGATAAATAAAAGACAACGTTCACCACCCCATGGGGAACATTCATGTATGACAAGATGCCCTTTGGGCTCATGAATGCAGGGGCCACTTTTCAGAGGGCCATGGACATAGCCTTCGTGGGGGAGAAGGACAAATTTATGGTCATATAACTAGATGACATTACCATTTTCTCCAAGTCTGATGAGGAACATTTGCAACATTTGGAGCAGGTCTTCAATAAATGTAGGAGGTATGGGATATCCCTGAATCCTAGAAAGTCTCACTTTTCCATGCCAGAAGGAAAGATCATGGGCCACATCATATCAGCTGGAGGCATAAAAATTGTTCCGAAGAGGGTTTGTGACATTCAAAAAATCGAGATCCCCAGAAATAAAAAGGTTGTCCAGTCTTTTATTGGTAAGATAAAATTCCTCAGACATTTTGTGCCTAATTTTGCTAAAATTTTGAAGCCCATTGCCAACATGTTGAAGAAAGATGTTGTGATAAAATGGTCCTTGGAGGACAAATTGTCTTTCCAAACGATCAAGAAATCTTTAGTAGAATCACCTGTATTGGAAAGCCCCGACTACACTAGGGATTTATTCATCTTCTCCTTTGCCTCAGATGAAACGATTGTTGTTGTACTGCTGCAGAAACACGAGGAAGGGCATGAGCAACCCATAGCCTTTTTCAGCAGAGCCTTCCGAGACGCTGAACTCAGGTATGATATATTAGAGAAGCGGGCTTATGCACTGGTCAAAGCACTCAAGGCCTTTAGGGTTTATGTGCTACAGTCTAGAATAACGGCCTTTGTTCCTAGCAACAATGCCAAAGAGATTTTGGTCCAGCCAGACAACGAGGGGAAAAGAGGAAAATGGATTGTCAAGTTGTTGGAGTATAATTTACACATAAAGCCCACCAATCTGATCAAAGGGAAAGGACTAGCCAAATTGTTGTCATAATCAAACTGCAAGGTGCTAGAGTTGCATCAAATATTCACCCAATCAGATGCACCCATCATACAGCCTAGACAAGACAATTTACAGGTATTTGAAAAATATTCCTCTTCACCGTGGTATAAAAACATCGTCTATTTTCTACAATATTTTGAATGTCCACTAGATGTGAACAAGACAACGGCTAGGTCCCTCAAGTTGAAAGCCATCAAGTTCTGTGTTTCAAACCAGAACCAGTATTGGAGAGATCCTGCTGACATCCTGTTAATATGACTTGATGAAAACGAAGCTAAACAAGTCACGATAGAAATGCATAGATGAGTGTGTGGAGGGCACCAACATTGGAAGGCCACAATGCTCAAGATCCTGAGGGCAGGATACTACTGGCCCACCCTTTTCTCTGATGTATTTTCCACTGTTAGAGCCTGTGACGAATGTCATATTTTTGCAGGGAAACAAAAGTTATTTTCACTGCCCCTGAAACCTATCAAAGACATTAGTATGTTTCAGCAATGGGGGTTATATTTCATAGGCGAAATAAATCCACCCTCTAGTGGACAACACAAGTGGATCATCACTGCCATCGACTACTTCACCAAGTGGATTGAGGTTGTGCCCACCAGGAATGCCACTAACAAGGTAATCATAAATTTCCTGGAAACTAATATTTTTTCCAGATTTGGTTTCCCCAGCAATCTCGTGATAAACAATGCCCAAGATTTCAAGTCCAAAGCCATGATTGACTTATGTGGAAGTCACAACATTTCCTTGACACATTCCACACCCTATTACCCTCAGGGAAATGGCCAGGCAGAATCATCAAACAAAACTCTCATCAGGATCATTAAAAAGTTGTTGATTGAAAGCAAGAAATCCTGGGACTCCAAACTCAAATATGCCTTATGGGATGACATGATCAACACTAAGAAGTCTCTGGGAACCTCACCATTCCATCTTGTTTATGGAATAGACATTGTTTTTCCTACTCAGCTCAGTATACCAGTCCTGAAATCCTTGCAGGAGGATATTGAGGAGCCCAATGACATCCAACATAGGATCTTTCAGATTATAAAAGTTCAACAGAGAAGAGAAGCACTTGATAAGAGAACTGAGGCATACCAGAGAAAGATCAAATCAGTCTTTGATAAGAAAACCAAGAAGGATATTTTTCAGGAAGGTGACCTAGTTTTGAGGTGGGATGCTAGAAGGGATGACAAGCCCAAGCATGGTAAATTCGAAAACCTCTGGTTTTTCCCTTTTAAGGTGGTTGAAGTCCTGAACAAAAACATGTTCATTCTACACAATCTAGATGATACAAAGATCTTTGGAGGCCCAGTAAATGGGGGCTTCTTGAAACACTACTTTGTTTGAGGACGGGGGAAGGTCCCTCTTGTACCATAGACACTTTCCTTTATTGTTGCTTTTGATTAGTCAGTTGTGTGTGAATAAAGACTCCATATCCCAACAAGGCACTGGGGTGTAGTCTTAGTTTTTAATTCAATACAATGCATGGATGAGGGACAATAACATATATGCAGGGCTGACAGACAGAAACAAGGGTAAGTGATGAAGGGTAAGAGCAATTATCTAGTCTCAAGGAACTGATCTATGATTCTTAGCACCTCATAGGAATGAGTTATCCCTAGTTGGAGCCAATGTTATAACCTAGGTCTGCATCCCCTGCTTCTCCTCTTATTTGACCCTGCCTTCGTCTTTTTTCCTTTTTCTGGTTAGTTCAGTCGTTTTCCCATTACTAAGTATCTTGGTCCTTATTCTTTTTTGAGTCATTACACATGATTGTCTATGTTTCTCGAAGGATAAATATATGTTGGATTGGGTTCGAATTAATTGTCATCATATTTTTCCATTGATTAATCTCACCACATGTCCACCAAGTCTTTTTGCATACGCAGGAAACTCTCGTGGATAAATGCAGCCGCTCAGAACGGTCATATTTGGGCCAGGGTTGCCGAAATAAACAGGGCAAAGTTTCAACGATGGAGATCTATCAAGAAAATCAGATGGAGGGATGTCATCCATTCGGGGTACAGAATCACGTGGAGTTTAATTTCAAGAGTCATCAGAACTCCCGAACTGCTGAAGACCCAAAGAGAATCTGAGCCATTCATCTACCATGACACGCGGCGACAGATCATTTCACTCTGGGATTTTTCCTCCGGGAGATCTTCACGCTTAACATTTGAAAATACCGAAGCCCAGATCTCTGAAGTGAATCTGGACCGTTCATTAACCACAACACGCAACAACAGATCATTCACTTCGGGGATTTTCATCCAAGCGATTTTCAGGTTTCACGTTCGAAATTCATGGAGAACTAAAGACCTGAAGTCCCGAAGTAAATCTAGACCATCCATCATACGAAACACGTGGCGACATATCGGTTACTTCGGTGATTCTCCTCCGGGAAGTTCAAATCACTAACAGTTGAAACTCCTGAAGTCCCAAAGCCCGAAGAGCCGAATGCTCGAAGTGTCGAAGCACGTGGCAGCCATCAATCATGACACATGGAGCTCTCATCAATTAGGACACATGGCACTCATTCTCGATCATTTGGTTGTGACATTCGTCCAGTTCCACATGGCACGTGTCACCCTTCTCTCCAGGATAGCTCAACATCCGTGACATCATACGACATTAGGTCGCCATGCCACTTCAACGATTTTCCTCTGGAAGATGTTTCATGCTTCACTTTCCAAACTCCCGAAGCCCGAAAGTCCGAAGTAAATCTGGACCATTGATCTCATATCAACAAGAGTCATTGATTCTTGCAGCAGGTAAATATCACCTAGATCTCAGATTGTAATCAGATTGACGTCTATGTTTCATTGTGGGGACGCAAACTGCCTGGACATAAATTTTCCAGAGCAGTCCCGCAATTTAAACCATGGTTTTGTTGGAAGGGTACGTGGTAGCGTCTGGTGAATTGCGAGCCCAAAGGTGGTTTGAATCCAAACCGCCCTCAACGACTTCTGCAATTACGTGCTTGTATGACACCGCATCACATCCATGTCACCTCCACTCATCCCACTCATTACTCTCACTCCTCTCGCCACCCAACACTTATGCCATCTGTATCCTTCATTCTGCGCCACCAACTCCACACTCCAGATACCTCCACCGTATTCACGCCCCCTCTCACCTTGTGAAATATTTCCTCATACGTCATATACCCCGCGTCTACTCATCCCATCTTCCCATTGGATGCTCGCCTCCACAATTTCCTGTTCACGACCAGTCATCATAGTGAAAGCGAGGGGAAAAGTCGAGTACATCCAACTCAGACTGCGCTTAGCTTGTGAAAGCTCAAACACAGACAAAGAGTCAGTCTCCATCATAGATCACAACCGGTTATCTTCAATAGCCTCCAACAACTCGCAGACATGCCATCGCTTGACAACAGAGATTTGCTATGTCATTCAGAGGCCCATTTTTGGCCATTCAGTTCCTTCAACATGCATTAATTCAGTCTCAGATACAATAGTAATTTTATTTTGATTAAGTCCGACATTTTCCTAGATTAGATATAAGAGTGGTCTTCTGTGTGAGATAAGAACCACTCTTGTTGATTAATTTCATCATCTTAGTACATTTAATAATTTGATTTACAGACAGTTAGCTTAATTTAGGTCTCAGTCCCCTAAGGATGAGGACCCCTGCAACTTTTCTTTATATAGTTTGTTTTTGATATTGTAAAGGTCAGACTTTTTTAGGAAAGAATTGCAATACAACAGACTGGTTGGACTCATTTTATGCATGGATTAAAGCTTTCTACCTGGTGAACATATTCTTGATGACGGTGATTCGTTCAACTTCTTGTGTGTTTTTATTCTTATCTTGAATATAGTTTTTGATTTGCGCAATGTGATTTCATTTCTTTTTAGCTATTGCGTGACTCATTCTTACTAATACGCAACCTGTCAAACAACTAATGCCTTAGTGAAAATTTGTCTTTGCAACCTGTGGGAGTTACTGTGTTTTGATACATGTTTGGTGTCTTGAAATATTATTTTGAGTATTGAACTTCTTACAACAGATTATTCATTGAGTAGTTTGTTATTTCTCTCTGTTTTCTATTATTTCACTGGTCTGTCTTTAGTGTGCCATCAGCCAAGGAGGGCCCTCATCCATATCATTTTGCCGGCCCAACCTTGCCTTTGTCTTGATAGGATAACTTTCCGACCAAAGTTAAAGAAACAACCATTCTAAACTAATAGGTGGCCTAGATTTTCCCTTTTAGAAGTCAAGTGCAGACCTTAGGACCAACACCTGCAACCTCCCACTTTTACAGGAAATAATTATGAGATGTAGTCCTTGACCATGAAGGGGTTTTTCTGAGGTCAATATGTAAGGGAAATAGTCGAGAATGGCTATGTGTAACTAGTAGATCAGACAACATACAATGCCATCACACAAGCTGAGAGAGATGTCTTGAAAGATCAAAGAAAGAAGTATGGAAATATGTTGTTTTACATACATCAAGCCATGCATGAGAGCATACTTCTAAGATTTGCATCAACAAATCAAGCCAAGGAAGCACATGACATATTACAAACCTCTTATCAAGGTATGGACAAAGTAAAGACTGCAAAACTGCAGATTCTTAGAAGAGATTTTGAAACCATGTCAATGAAAGGTTCAGACACAGTAGATTCATTCTACACCCACATCATTGGATTGATAAATTAGATTAAGCCTCATGGTGAAACCATAGAATACAAAAAAATAAATTAGAAGGTACTTTGGAGTCTCCCTCCTAAATTTGATGCCCTTGTTGTGATTCTAGAAGAGAGAAAAGACTTGAGTCAGTTCAGTCTAGATGAACTGCAAGCTTCCCTCATCAATCATGAACACATATTGAATAGGTCAAATATGTCATTAGATAATGCATTTTCCATGTAGTCATCTATAATCCGTCGAAGAGGAAGGGGGAGAGCTAACTTTAGAGGCAGAGGAAGAAGTTCTGAAATAAGTGGATACAGTAGCAATCCTGGTAATACTAGTGGAAAAGGTCAAAACCCAAGTACCATCCAGTCAAGTTGTCAAAGAACTGACAAATCAACAATTCAATGTCATTATTGTAAAAGGTATGGACATTATGCATATGAGTGAAGAAAGAGACAGTACAATCAGAACAAGCAAAGTCAAGATCAGTTGCACAACGCAAATAACCAAACTCACCCTATGTTTATGGCACGCGTTGTAGCTATGCTTAGCGCAGTAGAAATGCCTAATATAGTGTCACTAGTTGAATGCAATGTTTCTCAAGAAAGTCCATGTGACATATGGTACTTAGATTCAGGCTGCAGTAACCACATGACATGAAACATAGAACTGTTTTCTAGTTTGGATGAGTCATTCCAAACCAAGGTTACACTTGGAACAAATATCCAAGTCACTATCTTAGGCAAAGGCAGTATAACATTTTAACCAGACAAGGAGAATAAAAAGTTATGTCTGATGTATATTATGTTTATGGTATGAAGCATAATCTGATGAGTACAGGGTAACTGTTACAAAAAGGATATATAATCTACATGGAAGATAATCACTGTGTGATCGTGGATAAATTCCCAAGATATCTTCTTATTGAAAAAATCCAAATTAAAAGTAATAGGATGTTCCCATTGACATTAAATCCAATCAAGAAGAAGAATACAATGCAAACTGTTGATAAAATAAAAAGTGTGTTGTTAGACATTGCATTCACAACAGAAAGTGTGTGCAGTTCCAATGAAGAAAATAGTTCGCGTAGTATCAAGAAAGGAGAAAATGGTGTCAAGATGAAGGCAACATTCCAATCTGAAATACAGGATGATTCTTGGTTATGGAATTTCAGATTTGGACATTTGAACTTTGGAGGTCTAAAGCTCCTACACACAAAGGATATGTAAAAGGCTTACCATTGATTGAAAACCAGAAAGGATATGTGAAGGCTGCATTTTTGGCAAGAAGCACAGAGAATCATTTCCAATTGGCAAGTCTTACAGAGCAAAAGTTCCACTGGAAATAGTACACTCAGAAATTTGTGGACCAATGAAAACTCCGTCTATAGGAGCCAGTACTTATTTTCTAACATTCATTGATGATTTCTCAAGAAAGACATGGATTTATTTCCTAAAGCATAAATATGACGCATTGGGTTGTTTTCAACATTTTAAATCTATTGTGGAGAAGCATAGTGGTTAGTTTATCAAGTGTCTAAGAGCGGACAGAGGAGGAGAATACATTTCAAGAGAATTTCATAACTTTTATAAAGTTCATGGCATCTACAAGCAATTTACCACGCGATTCACACCACAACAAAATGGTGTCGCAAAGAGAAAGAACATAACCATCATGGAAATGGCGCTCAGTATGTTGACAACCAAACATTTGTCAAATGAGTATTGGGTTGAGGCAGTAGAAACTACAGTATACATCTTGAACAAATGTCCGACAAAGAGTGCGAAGAATAGAGTTCCTCAGGAATCCTAAACATGTTCAAATCATAATGTGGCACACTTAAAAGTTTTTGGTTGTGTCACATACGCACATGTTCTAGATGAATTGAGAAGGAAGCTGGACAACAAAGGACATAAATGTATATTTGTTGGGTATTCTGAAGAGACAAAAGGATACATGTTGTGTGCCCTTGTCATAAGAAAATTCTTAATCATTCGCGATGTTCAATTCATGGAGAATGAAGCATGGGATGGAACCATAGCAAAGAAAATAAAAATTATTCATGCAATGGAGCATGATGATATAGAAGATGAAGTGGTTCAAACATCATGCACAAGTCAATGCGTAGTCCCATCTACACTTGGCACTGTGACGCAAATTACCGCACATAATACTCCAGTAAGAACAGTAGGTGCACAGTCTACACCTAGAGCGCAACAAACATCAACAAACAGTCCAAGTAGTTCTACATCTCTAGATCCATCTTTAGCAAGTCTATTACCAAGAAAGACAAGAAGTATGCTCGACATCTATAATGAAGATGCAACAAATTCATTTTCGATTTTTTCTTTGTTTTCACAAATAGATGACCCATTAACCTTTGAAGAAGTTGTCAAAGAGGATGTATGGTCACAAACCATGGATGAAGAAATCAACTGCATAGAGAACAATCAAACATGGAATTTGGTTGATGTACATGAAGACGAGGATGTTATAAGTGTCAAGTGGATTTATAAAACCAAGCAAGATGCAGAAGTAAATGTACAAAAGTACAAGGCAAGGTTAGTTGCAAGAGGCTTTACACAACAAACTGGAATTGATTTCAATGAAACATTTGCACCAGTTGCACGCATGGACACAGTTAGAACCATGTTAGCTATTGCCACGCAGTAAAAAGTGGTTAGTTTATCAGATGGATGTAAAGTCAACATTTCTGAATGGATATTTAGAAGAAGAAGTATATGTGGAACAACCACGAGGTTATGAGGTTCTAGGACAAGAAGACAAAGTATACAGATTGAAGAAAGCATTGTATGGATTAAAGCAAGCTCTGAGATCTTGGTACAATTGCATTGATTCCTATCTCACACAAAATGGATTTCAGAGAAGTGAAAATGAGCCAACATTGTATAGAAAATCAAATCAGCAAGGTAATATATTAATTGTTTGTTTATATGTGGATGATTTGATATTTACAGGTAATTTTGGCATAGAAGAATTCAAGACAGTCATGAAGGATGAATTTGAAATGACTGATTTGGGGCTTATGAGATATTTTCTGAGAATAGAAGTGCACCAGTCCAAAACTGGCATATTTATCTCACAGTCCAAGTATGCGCATGAAATATTGAAAAGATTTAATATGGTGAATTCAAAAGCAACACCAACACCTGTCATAACATTATTGAAGCTAAGAAAGGAAGTTAAAGGGTCCAAAGTGGATCTCACACTGTTTAAACTATTGGTAGGAAGTCTTATGTATATCACAGTGACAAGACTTGATATTATGTATGGAGTGAGTCTAATTTCAAGGTTCATGGAAACTCCAAAAGAATCACATTGGAAGACAGGAAAGAGAATCTTGATATATGTGAATGGAACAAAAGATTTTGGCATTATGTACTACACTTTAGAAGATTTCAAACTCACTGGATACACAGATAGTGATTGTGGAGGCAACATAGATGGAAGAAAAAACACCTCAAGGTACACATTTCATTTTGGAATAGGTATGGTATCATGGGCATCAAGGAAGCAACCCATAGTGACACTTTCTTTAACAGAAGCAGAGTACATCGTAGCTACAAGCACAACTTGTCAAGCAATATGGATGAGAAGGATGTTAAACTATTTGATGTAGGAACAACATCAACCAACTACAGTTTTCTATGACAACAATTCAACCATCGTGTTATCAAAGAATCATGTGTTTGATCCGGATTATTTTCGGCACGAAATGAGAGCGGAGATAAAATAA
>JASDQU010102988.1:60196-91387 GCA_032191745.1 Picea mariana
TTTAATCCATACAATGCTTTCTTCAATCTGTATACTTTGTCTTCTTGTCCTAGAACCTCATAACCTCGTGGTTGTTCCACATATACTTCTTCTTCTAAATATCCATTCAGAAATGTTGACTTTACATCCATCTAATAAACTGACCACTTTTTACTGCGTGGCAATAGCTAACATGGTTCTGACTGTGTCCATGCGCGCAACTGGTGAAAATGTTTCATTGAAATCAATTCCAGTTTGTTGTGTAAACCTCTTGCAACTAACCTTGCCTTGTACTTTTGTACATTTACTTCTGCATCTTGCTTGGTTTTATAAATCCACTTGACACTTATAACATCCTCGTCTTCATGTACATCAACCAAATTCCATGTTTGATTGTTCTCTATGCAGTTGATTTCTTCATCCATGGCTTGTGACCATACATCCTCTTTGACAGCTTCTTCAAAGGTTAATGGGTCATCTATTTGTGAAAACAGAGAAAAAATTGAAAATGAATTTGATGCATATTCATTATAGATGTCGAGCATACTTCTTGTCTTTATTGGTAACAGACTTGCTAAAGATGGATATGGAGATGTAGAACTGCTTGGACTGCTTGTTGATGTTTGTTGCGCTCTAGGTGTAGACTGTGCACCTACTGTTCTTACTGGAGTATTATGTGCGGTAATTTGCGTCACAATGCTAAGTGTAGACGGGACTGCACACTGACTTGTGCATGATGTTTGAACCACTTCATCTTCTATATCATCATGCTCCATTGCATTAATAATTTTTATTGTCTTTGCTATGGTTCCATCCCATGATTCATTCTCCATGAACTGAACATCGCAGATGATTAAGAATTTTCTTGTGACAAGGTCACACAACATGTATCCTTTTGTCTCTTCAGAATGCCCAACAAATATACATTTATGTCCTTTGTTGTCCAACTTCCTTCTCAATTCATCTGGAACATGTGCGTATGTGACACAACCAAAAACTTTTAAGTGTGCCACATTATGATTTGAACATGTTTAGGATTCCTGAGGAACTTTATTCTTCACACTCTTTGTTGGAAATTTGTTCAAGATGTATATTGTAGTTGCTACTGCCTCAATGCAATACTCATTTGACAAATGTTTGGTTGTCAACATACTGAGCGCCATTTCCATGATGGTTCTGTTCTTTCTCTTTGCGACACCATTTTGTTGTGGTGTGAATCGCATGGTAAATTGCTTGTAGATGCCATGAAATTTATAAAAGTTATGAAATTCTCTTGAAATGTATTATCCTCCTCTGTCCGTTCTTAGACACTTGATAAAATAACCACTCTGCTTCTCCACAATAGATTTAAACTGTTGAAAACAACCCAATGCGTCATATTTATGCTTTAGGAAATAAATCCATGTCTTTCTTGAGAAATCGTCAATGAATGTTAGAAAATAAGTATTGGCTCCTATAGACGGAGTTTTCATTGGTCCACAAATTTCTGAGTGTACTATTTCCAGTGGAACTTTTTCTCTGTAAGACTTGCCAAATGGAAATGATTCTCTGTGCTTCTTGCCAAAAATGTAGCCTTCACATACCCTTTCTAGTTTTTCAATCAATGGTAAGCCTTTTACATATCCTTTTTGTGTGGCAGCTTTAGACCTCCAAAGTTCAAATGTCCAAATCTGAAATTCCATAACCAAGAATCATCCTGTATTTCAGATTGGAATGTTGCCTTCATCTCGACGCCATTTTCTCCTTTCTTGATACTACGCGAACTATTTTCTTCATTGGAACTGCACACACTTTCTGTTGTGAATGCAATGTCTAACTGCACACTTTTTATTTTATCAACAGTTTGCGTTGTATTCTTCTTCTTGATTGGATTTAATGTCAATGGGAACATCCTGTTACTTTTAATTTGGATTTTTTCAATAAGAAGATTGCTTGGGAATTTATCCACGATCACATAGTGATTATCTTCCATGTAGATTATATATCCTTTTTGTAATGGTTTCCCTGTACTCATCAGATTATGCTTCATACCAGAAACATAATATACATTAGACATAACTTTTTATTCTCCTTGTCTGGTTAAAATGTTTATACTGCCTTTGCCTAAGACAGTGACTTGGATATATGTTCCAAGTGTAACCTTGGTTTGGAATGACTCATCCAAACTAGAAAACAGTTCTATGTTTCATGTCATGTGGTTACTGTAGCCTAAATCTAAGTACCATATGTCACATGGACTTTCTTGAGAAACATTGCATTCAACTAGTGACACTATATTAGGCATTTCTACTGCGCTAGGCATAGCTACAACGCGTGCCATAAACATAGGGTGAGTTTGGTTATTTGCGTTGTGTGACTAATCTTGACTTTGCTTGTTCTGATTGTACTGTCTCTTTCTTCACTCATATGCATAATGTCCATACCTTTTACAGTAATGACATTGAATTGTTGATTTGTCAGTTCTTTGACAACTTGACTGGATGGTACTTGGGTTTTGACGTTTTCCACTAGTATTACTAGGATTTCTACTATATACACTTATTTCAGAACTTCTTCCTCTGCCTCTAGAGTTAGCTCTCCCCCTTCCTCTTCCACGGATTATAGATGACTACGCAGAAAATGCATTATCTAATGACATATTTGACCTATTCAATACGTGTTCATGATTGATGAGGGAAGCTTGCAGTTCATCTAGACTAAACTGACTCAAGTCTTTGCTCTCTTCTAGAGTCACAACAAGGGCATCAAATTTAGGAGGGAGACTTCTAAGTACCTTCTAATTTTTTTTTTGTATTCTATGGTTTCGCCATGACACTTAATCTAATTTATCAATCCAATGATGTGGGTGTAGAATGAATCTACCGTGTTTGAATCTTTCATTGACATGGTTTCAAAATCTCTTCTAAGAATATGCAGTTTTGCAGTCTTTACTTTGTCCATACCTTGAGAAGAGGTTTGTAATATGTCCCATGCTTCCTTGGCTTGATTTGTTGATGCAACTCTTGGAAGTATGCTCTCATGCATGGCTTGATGTATGTAAAACAACACCTTTCCATACTTCTTTCTTTGATCTTTCAAGACATCTCTCTCATCTTGTGTGATGGCATTGTATGTTGTCTGATCTACTAGTTACACATAGCCATTCTCGACTATTTCTCATACATATTGACCTCAGAAAAAACCCTTCATGGTCAAGGACTACATCTCATAATTATTTCCTGTAAAAGTGGGAGGTTGCAAGTGTTGGTCCTAAGGTCTGCACTTGACTACTAAAAGGGAAAAGCTAGGCCACCTATCAGTTTAGAATGATTGTTTCTTTAACTTTGGTCAGAAAGTTATCCTATCAAGACAAAGGCAAGGTTGGGCCGGCAGAATGATATGGATGAGGGCCCTCCTTGGATGATGGCACACTAAAGACAGACCAGTGAAATAATAGAAACAGAGAGAAATAACAAACTACTCAATGAATAATATGTTGTAAGAAGTTCAATACTCAAAATAATATTTCAAGACACCAAACATGTATCAAAACACAGTAACTCCCACAGGTTGCAAAGACAAATTTTCACTAAGGCATTAGTTGTTTGACAGGTTGCGTATTAGTAAGAATGAGTCACACAATAGCTGAAAAGAAATGAAATCACATTGCGCAAATCAAAAACTGTATTCAAGATAAGAATAAAAACACATAAGAAGTTGAAAAAATCACCGTCATCAAGAATATGTTCACCAAGTAGAAAGATTTAATCCATGCATAAAATGAGTCCAACCAGTCTGTTGTATTGCAATTCTTTCCTAAAAAAATATGACCTTTACAATATCCAAAAACAAACTATTTAAAGAAAAGTTGCAGGGGTCCTCGTCCTTAGGGGACTGAGACCTAAATTAAGTTAACTTTATGTAAATCAAATTATTAACTGTACTAAGATGATGAAATTAATCAGCAAGAGTGGTTCTTATCTCACACAGAAGACCACTCTTATATCTAATCTAGAAAAATGTTGGACTTAATCAAAAGAAAATTACTACTGTATCTGAGACTGAATTAATACATACTGAAGGAACTAAATGGCCAAAAATGGGCCTTGGAATGACATAGCAGAGCTCTGTTGTCAAGTGATGGCATGTCTGCGAGTTTTTGGAGGCTACTGAAGATAACCGGTTGTGATCTATGATGGAGACTGACTCTCTGTCTGTGTTTGAGCTTTCACAAGCTAAGCGCAGTCTGAGTTGGATGTACTCGACTTTTCCCCTCGCTTTCACTATGATCACTGGTCGTGAACATGAAATCATGGAGGCAAGTGTCCAATGGGAATATGGGATGAGTGGACGCGGGGTATATGACGTATGAGGAAAAATTTCACAAGGTGAGAGGGGGCGTGAATACGGTGGAGTTATCTGGAGTGTGGAGTTGGTGGCACAGAATGAAGGATACAGGTGGCGTAAGTGTTGGGTGGTGAGAGGAGCGAGAGTAATGAGTGGGATGAGTGGAGGTGACATGGATGTGATGCGGTGTCATACAAGCACGTAATTGCGGAAGTCGTTGAGGGCGGTTTGGATTCAGACCGCCTTTGGGCCCGCAATTCACCAAACGTTACCATGTACCCCTCCAACAAAACCATGGTTTAAATTGCGGGACCGCTCTAGAAAATTTACGTACGGGCAATTTGCGTCCCCACAATGAAACATAGACGTCAATCTGATTACGATCTGAGATCTAGGTGATATTTTCCTGCTGCAAGAATCAATGACTCTTGTTGATATGAGATCAATGGTCCGGATTTACTTCGGACTTTCGGGCTTCGGGAGTTTTGAAAGTGAAGCATGAAACATCTTCCAGAGGAAAATCGTTGAAGTGGCATGGCGACCTAATGTTGTATGATGTCACGGATGTTGAGTTGTCCTGGAGAGAAGGGTGACACGTGTCATGTGAAACTAGGCAAATGTCACAACCAAATGATCGAGAATGAGTGCCACGTGTCCTAATTGATGAGAGTGCCACGTGTCATGATTGATGGATGCCACGTGCTTCGACACTTCGGGCATTCGACTCTTCAGGCTTTGGGACTTCAAGAGTTTCAACTGTTAGTGCTTCAAACCTCCCGGAGGAGAATCACCGAAGTAACTGATCTGTCGCCACATGTTCCGTCTAATGGATGGTCTAGATTTACTTCGAGACTTCGGGTCTTTAGTTCTCCATGACTTTCGAACGTGAAACCTAAAAATCGTCCGGATGAAAATCCCCGAAGTGAATGATTTGTTGTTGCGTGTCATGGTTAATGAACGGTCCAAATTCACTTCGGAGATCTGGGCTTCGGTATTTTCAAATGTTAAGCATGAAGATCTCCCGGAGGAAAAATCCCAGAGTGAAATGATCCATCGTCGCGTGTCATGGTAGATGAATGGCTCAGATTCTCTTTGGGTCTTCGGCAGATCGGGAGTTTTGATGACTCTTGAAATTAAACTCCGCAAGATTCTGTACCCCGAATGGATGACATCCCTCGATCTAATTTTCTTGATAGATCTCCACCGTTGAAACTTTGCCCTATTTATTTCGGCAACCCTGGCCCAAATATGACCGTTCTGAGCGGCTACATTTATCCATGAGCATTTCCTGCATATGCAAAAAGACTTGGTGGATCTGTGGTGAGATTAATCAATGGAAAAATATGATGACAATTAATTCGAACCCAATCCAACATATATTTATCCTTTGAGAAACATAGACAGTCATGTGTAATGACTCAAAAATGAATAAGGACCAAGATACTTAGTAATGGGAAAAAGACTGAACTAACCAGAAAAAGGAAAAAAGACAAAGGCAAGGTCAAACAAGAGGAGAAGCAGGGGATGCAGACCTAGGTTATAACATTGGATCCAACTAGGGATAACTCGTCCTTGTGAGGTGCTAAGAACTATAGATCAGTGCCTTGAGACTAGATAACTACTCTTACCCTTCATCACTTACCCTTGTTTCTGTATGTCAGCCCTGCATATATGTTACTGTCCCTAAACCATGCATTGTATTGAATTAAAAACTGAGACTACACCCCAGTGCCTTGTTGGGATATGGAGTCTTTATTCACACACAACTAACTAATCATAAGAAACAATAAAGGAAAGCGTCTATGGTACAAGAGGGACCTTCCCCCGTCCTCAAACAAAGAAGTGTTTCAAGAAGCCCCCATTTACTGGGCCTCCAAAGATCTCTGTATCATCTAGATTGTGTAGAATGAACATGTTTTTGTTCAGGACTTCAACCACCTTAAAAGGGACAAACCAGAGGTTTTCAAATTTACCATGCTTGGGCTTGTCATCCCTTCTAGCATCCCACCTCAAAACCAGGTCACCTTCCTGAAAAATATCCTTCTTGCTTTTCTTATCAAAGGTTGATTTGATCTTTTCTCTGGTATGCCTTAGTTCTCTTATCAAGTGCTTCTCTTCTCTGTTGAACTTTTATAATCTGGAAGATCCTCCATTAGATGCCATTGGGCTCCTCAATATCCTCCTACAAAGATTTTAGGACTGGTATACTGAGCTGAGTAGGAAAAACAATGTTTATTCCATAAACAAGATGGAATGGTGAGGTTCCTAGAGACTTCTAAGTGCTGATCCTGTCAACCCATAAGGCATATTTGAGTTTGGAGTCCCAGGATTTCTTGATTTCAATCAACAAATTTTTAATGATCCTGATGAGAGTTTTGTTTGATGATTCTGCCTGGCCATTTCCCTGAGGGTAATAGGGTGTGGAATGTGTCAAGGAAATGTTGTGACTTCCACATAAGTCAATCATGGCTTTGGAATTGAAATCTTGGGCATTGTCTATCACGAGCTTGCTGGGGCAACCAAATCTGGAAAAAATATTAGTTTCCATAAAATTTATGATTACCTTGTTAGTGGCATTCATGGTGGGCACAACCTCAATCCACTTGGTGAAGTAGTCGGTGGTAGTGATGATCCACTTGTGTTGTCCACTGGAGGGTGGACTTATTTCGCCTATGAAATATAACCCCCATTGCTGAAACATACTAATGGCTTCGATAGGTTTCAGGGGAAATGAAAATAACTTTTGTTTCCCTGCAAAAATATGGCATTCGTCACAGGCTCTAACAGTGGAAAATACATCAGAGAAAAGGGTGGGCCAGTAGTATCCTGCCCTCAGGATCTTGAGCATTGTGGCCTTCCAATGCTAGTGCCCTCCACACACTCCTCTGTGCATTTCTGTCATGACTTGTTTAGCTTCATTTTCATCAAGGCATCTTAACAGGATGCCACCAGGATCTCTCCAATACTGGTTATGGTTTGAAACACAGAACTTGATGGCTTTCAACTTGAGGGACCTGGCCTTTGTCTTGTTCACATCTAGTGGACATTCAAAATATTGTAGAAAATAGACGATGTTTTTATACCACGGTGAAGAGGAATATTTTTCAAATAAATTGTCTTGTCTAGGATGTATGATGGGTGCATCTGATTGGGTGAATATTTGATGCAACTCTAGCACCTTGCAGTTTGATTCTGACAACAATTTGGCTAGTCCTTTCCCTTTGATCAGCTTGGTGGGCTTTATGTGTAAATCATACTCCAACAACTTGACAATCCATTTTCCTCTTTTCCCCTCGTTGTCTGGCTGGACTGAAATCTCTTTGGCATTGTTTCTAGGAACAAAGGTCGTTATTATAGACTGTAGCACGTAAACCCTGAAGGCCTTGAGTGCTTTGACCAGTGCATAAGCCCGCTTCTCTAGTATATCATACCTGAGTTCAGCATCTCGGAGGGCTCTGCTGATAAAGGCTATGGGTTGCTCATTCCCTTCCTCGTGTTTCTGCAGTAGTACAACAACAATCGTTTCATCTGAGGCAAAGGAGAAAATGAAGAAATCCTTGGTGTAGTCGGGGTTGGCCAATACAGGTGATTCTACTAAAGCTTGCTTGATCGTTTGGAAAGACAATTTGTCCTTCAAGGACCATTTTATCACAACATCTTTCTTCAACATGTTGGTAATGGGCTTCAAAATGTTAGCAAAATTAGGCACAAAACATCTGAGGAAGTTTATCTTACCAATAAAAGACTAGACAACCTTTTTATTTCTGGGGATATCGATTTGTTGAATGTCACAAACCCTCTTCGGATCAATTTTTATGCCTCCCGTTGATATGATGTGGCCCATGATCTTTCCTTCTGGCATGGAAAAGTGAGACTTTCTAGGATTTAGCGATATCCCATACCTCCTACATTTCGGGAAGACCTGCTCCAAATGTTGCAAATGTTCCTCATCAGACTTGGAGAAAATGGTAATTTCATCTAGTTATATGACCATAAATTTGTCCTTCTCCCCCACGAAGGCTATGTCCATGGCCCTCTGAAAAGTGGCCCCTGCGTTCATGAGCCTAAAGGGCATCTTGTCATACATGAATGTTCCCCATGGGATGGTGAACGTCGTCTTTTCTTTATCTTCCTCACAAACTGCTATCTGGTTATAGCCAAAGTATCCATCTAACAAGTAAATTATGTGCGAACCTACCACCCTCTGTAGAATATGGTCCATCTTGGGGAGGGGGTAATTGTCCTTCAAACAACACTTGTTGATATTTCTGAAATCAACACATAAGTGTATCTCCCCACTTTTATTTCTTACAGGCATTAAGTTGGCCACCCAGTTTGAATACCTTAATGCTACAATAATCTTGGCGTCCAACATCATTTTTAGTTCTTTCTCAATTATAGACATTAACATGGGATTAAATTGTCTAATATTTTGTCTAAATGGATTGGAGCCAGTTTTCAGAGGGATCTTGTGTTGGATGATGTCAGTATCAAATGTCTTCAAATCTTCATAGGACCATGCAAAAGTATCAACAAACGTTTTAATGAGACTGGCATACATGTCCTTTTGTTTTGCATCCAAAGCTTTGGACAACTTGATGATATTGGGACTCTCAGTGGTCCCAATATTGCACTTTGTCACCTCTTCTTCTTGATCCTTCATGGCAGTTCCTTTGTAAAGATCATTATTGTCGAAAAATATTTCCAAAGGCACTAGTCCTTTTGGAATATGATTGGTTTTCAGCTCCACAATATCATGACCAACCACTGTTTTTAGCAGATGAGAAGATTGTTGATCTTCTAATTTCTCATTTTCATTTTCTTGACCTTCTTGATCAATTGAGATATTGGAGAATTCATCAATGGTGTGAAGAAATCTCTGCAACTCTAAATCATCACTAAAACCTTGCCAGTGCTTTATGTTGTCTGGTATGGTTGTCATGTGTTTGATTTCCACCTGATATTTAATATTTGGGCCAATGGGAGGCCTGAACGTGCTGGCAGCTAAGGCTAGAGAATCAACTTTCTGATTTTGTTCTCTGGGAATGAAAGAGAGGTTAAATGATAAAAATAAATTATCGATCAGGTCCCATACCTCGTTTCTGTACTGCTTGAGCCTATGTTTCTTAGTTTGATAGATATTTCTCACTTGGCTGATGACCAACTCAGAATCACCAAAAACTGCTAAACAATCAATAGCCATGTCTTTGGCAACCCTCAATCCAAATACTAGAGCTTCATATTCATCTATATTATTAGTAGTCTCAAACTCCAGCTTATAAGAGAGGGTTATTACTTCTTCTGAAGGGAAAATTAAGAGAATACCTGCACCAGATCCTTCTTTTGATGAAGAGCCATCGAAATACATCTTCCACACCTTGTTTTGTTGAACAATTATTGGTTGATCTCTGCATTGGCTGACTGATATTTTAGGTTCATCATCATTTAAATGAAAGACAAAGGAACCAATCCCATCCTCCACAAAATAAATAGGGTGATTGCTTGGGTTTTGATGATCACTGACTATGTATGCTAACCTGACTTCTCTGTACAACCTCCTGTGCTCACCACCAAACATGGGAATGGTGGCATACATGAGGTCCATTTGCAATGATCCTCCAAACTTCTTAGCCCAAGTTCTAGATAACAACATGCCAAACTTTGGGGGAATGTCGACCACCACAATGTCCATCACTACACTCTTCATTGATAACTGAGCTAGAGAAACCACCATATCTTTTATCAACCCCAGGCATTTTAATTTCTTAGAATCAAAAGAGTACAGGTCTTGATAAGGCTTGGTAATCTTGAGACCTAATTATTCCATAACAACTTTGGGCATGACATTGTGAGAGTCTCCCAAGTCCATGAGACAGTTGTGCAAGATCTTGTCATGGAGATTCAGAGATATATAGAAAGGAGGAGAAGCATCAAAGCCATATTCAATGTGTGGGCCCACAGTAATGGTTGGGTTTTCATCCCATAGACTAATAACATCAGAAGGTACACTAGAGGGAGTTGGTTGCAGAACTTTCATGATGGATTTCTTGAAAGGTTCATTTTTTAATAACTCTGTCAAAGGAATAGGAATCTCGATTTTGCTTAGCTCATGTTCCAGGCTGAAAGAGGTTGGTGGCTTATTAGCTTCATTTGTTTCAGGGGCAAGAGGTTTCGATAATGGGGATGACTGATTTTTAGATGGCATACCTTTATTCAGATTTGGCTTAGGAGGAGATTTTGCTTGTTTTCCTTGATCAGAGGTGGTGGCCTTGGAAGCTCCATTTCTCGTCCTCAATTTGTATTTCTTCTTGGGTTGACCTTGGATAACTCCCTCCTCCCCTATCTAATCATCGAATTGATTTGACAATTGTGCTACCTCGTATTCTTGTTGTGTTAAGTGACTGGTATAATAATCTGTCTCATTGAAAAGAACAACAGTATCGTCCACAACATCATTGTCTACATCTATCTCCTCAATCTGATTGTTTTGGAGAGGGGGCACTACCCTTTGAAAAGTTATGTTTGGTTGTTTGGATTCCTATTTTAGCTTAGCTATCTCGGAAGTCAAATCCTTCAAAGTCTTGGTCATCTCCTCAAGTTGGGGATCAGATGTAGCTGGGTTAATGGAGGTAGGGGAATTCTCTCTCTATATTTTCTTATCTTTATTAGATCTAGTATTTAATCTGTCTGATGCCAAAATATTAGATTCAACTTCAATGGTTGTTTCCTGCATGGACAACAATGTGGTTGATCTTCTCTCTCTCAAGAGGAGGGAGAATTCTGCATCGAATGCATTAGCATAAGTGATCTTGGTAGAGGCTTCAGTTGGTTTGATTTCATCTGGGATTCTACCATACATTTTGTTGAATCTCTTGGTGAAATCCAAAATAGATTCACCATTCTTTCTCTTTAGAGCCCCAAATTCAATGATGTAATAGAGATAATCTCTCCTATTTCCTCATTTCTTTATAAAAGCTTTGTCCAATGCCTCGATATCTGCAATGGAGGTTGGAGGAAGGCTCCTGAACCATTTTATGTCCTCCCCATCCAGACTCTGTACAAACAAACTCATCCACACATCTAAATAATCAATGTTGAAGTTGTCCGCAAAATTGTAAAAGGCTACTAGATTCTCTTCAACAGTTATTTCACCTTCCCCGTTATATCTTGGCAGGTATTTCATGTAATATGTGGTTTGGAGTGCATATAAAACTACAGGTAGCACTAAGGGTGCATATCTAGCAGTAATTATGACATCCATCCTATTAATGGCGATGGCTTGAACAATAGGAATTTGCAAATTTATGGGAGATACATAAGTGGATGCAGGATTGGATGCTGAAGTAGAATCGGGAGTAGGAGATGTTTGATCCCCGTTGGTATTATGATTCTCAGGGCTAGCAAATTCAAGTGGCTCATGATGATGGTTTGAATTATTCTCTTGGTGTGCAGCTTTTCCCTTGAGGGGGGGAGTATATCTCTAAGCTACAGTGGATTTTCTTAGTTGAATTTCCAGATCATGGCCTACTGTATTATTCTCAGGGTTGCAATCAGCCTTCTTGGCTTTAGTATTTTCAGATTTAGATCCTTTGAATCCCTTTCTAGGCGCTAGTATTTCTTCTTTAAATTTTACTCAGTGAAGTCGCCAGGTGAAAGATGGCAGTCTGTTTGTGTCTGATCTTTGTTCACCATCAATGGTCAGAGTTGATCAATGTCATTCTCCAAGGGAAATATATTTCGTTACTTCGTTCCCCGACAACGACACCAGAAGGTGTTGGTCCTAAGGTCTTCACTTGAGTGCTAAAAGGGAAAAACTAGGCCACCTATCAGTTTAGAATGATTGTTTCTTTAAATTTGGTCAGAAGGTTATCCTATCAAGACAAAGGCAAGGTTGGGTCGGTAGAATGATATGGATGAGGGCCCTCCTTGGATGATGGCACACTAAAGACAGACCAGTGAAATAATAGAAAACAGAGAGAAACAACAAACTACTCAATGAATAATCTGCTGTAAGAAGTTCAATACTCAAAATAATATTTCAAGACACCAAACATGTATCAAAACACAGTAACTCCCACAGGTTGCGAAGACGAATTTTCACTAAGGGATTAGTTGTTTGATAGGTTGCGTATTAGTAAGAATGAGTCACACAATAGCTGAAAGGAAATGAAAGCACATTGCACAAATCAAAAACTGTATTCAAGATAAGAATAAAAACACATAAGAAGTTGAACGAATCACCATCATCAAGAATATGTTCGCCAGGTAGAAATATTTAATCCATGCATAAAATGAGTCCAACTAGTTTGTTGTATTGCAATTCTTTCCTCAAAAAATCCGACCTTTACAATATCCAAAAACTAACTATTTAAAGAAAAGTTGTAGGGGTCCTCGTCCTTAGGGTATTGAGACCTAAATTAAGCTAACTGTCTGTAAATAAAATTATTAACTGTACTAAGATGATGAAATTGATCAGCAAGAGTGGTTCTTATCTCACACAGAATACCACTCTTATATCTAATCTAGGAAAATGTTGGACTTAATCAAAATAAAACTACTACTGTCTCTGAGATAGAACTGATACATGTTGAAGTAACTGAATGGCCGAAAATGGGCCTCGGAATGACAGAGCAGAGCTCTGTTTTCAAGCGATGGCATGTCCGCGAGATGTTGGAGGCTACTGGAGATAGCCAGCTATGATCTGTGACAGAGACTGACTCTCTATCTGTGTTTGAGATTTCACAAGCTAAGCACAGACTGAGTTGGTTGTACTCAACTTTTCCCCTCGCTTTCACTGTGATGATTGGTCGTGAACAAGAAATCGTGGAGGCGGGAGTCCAATGGGAAGACGAGATGAGCGGATGTGGGGTATATGACATATGAGAACAGATGTCACAAGGTGAGAGGGGGCGTAAATATGGTGGAGGTATTTGGAGCGTGGAGTTGGCGACACATAATGAAGGATACAGGTGGCGTAAGTGTCGGGTGGCGAGAGGAGTGAGAGTAAT
The DNA here is from genome assembly GCA_032191745.1 of Picea mariana. Taxonomy (NCBI): domain Eukaryota; kingdom Viridiplantae; phylum Streptophyta; class Pinopsida; order Pinales; family Pinaceae; genus Picea; species Picea mariana. Next base: position 73,510 of record JASDQU010102988.1, read on the forward strand.
GAGTGGGATGAGTGGAGGTGACGTGGATGCGATGCGGTGTCATACAAGCACATAATTGCAAAAGTCATTGATGGTGGTTTGGATTCAGAGCGCCTTTGGGCTTACAATTCACCAGACACTGCCATGTACCCTTCCAACAAAACCATGGTTTAAATTGTGGGACCGCTCTGGAAAATTAACGTCTTGGCAGTTTGCATCCCCACAATGAAACATGGTCGTCGATCTGATTACGATCCAAGATCTGGGTGATATTTACCTGTCGCAAGAGTCAACGGCTCTCGTTGATATGAGATCAATGGTCTATATTTACTTCAAACTTTCGGAGCTTTAGGAGTTTTGAAAGTGAAGCATGAAACATCTCGTGGAGGAAAATCGTCGAAGTGATGTGGAGACCTGATGTTGTATGATGTCATGGATGCTGAGTTGTCCTGGAGATAAGGGTGACATGTGTCATGTGGAACTAGGTGAATGTCACAACCAAATAATCGAGAATGAGTGCCATGTGTCCTGACTGATGAGAGCACCACATGTCATGACTAATGGTTGCCACGTGCTTCGGCACTTTGGGCGTTTGACTCTCTGAGCTTCGGGACTTCGGGAGACTCTCCAGGCTTCGGGACTTCGGGAGTTTCAACTGTTAGTGCTTCGAACCTCTCGGAGGAGAATCACCAAAGTAACTGATCTGTCGCCATGTGTCTCGTCTGATGGATGGTCTAGATTTACTTTGGGACTTCGGGTCTTTGGTTCTCTGGGACTTTCGAACGTGAAACCTGAAAATCACCCAGATGAAAATCCCCAAAGTGAATGATCTGTTGCCGCGTGTCGTGGCCAATGAACTGTCCAGATTCACTTTGGAGATCTGGGCTTCGGGATTTTCAAATGTTAAGTGTGAATATCTCCCGGAGGAAAACTCCCATAGTGAAATGATTTGTTGTCTCATGTCATGGTAGATGAATGGCCCAGATTCTCTTCGGGTCTTCAACAGTTCGTGAGTTCTGATGACTCTTGACGTTAAACTCTATGCGATTATGCACCCCGAATGGATGACATGCCTCGATTTGATTTTCTTGATAGATCTCCACCGTTGAAACTTTTCCCTGTTTATTTCGGCAACCCTGGCCCAAATATGACCGTTCTGAGCTACTGCGTTTATCCACGGGCATTTCCTGCGTATGCAAAAAGACTTGGTGGACCTGTGGTGAGCTTAATCAATGGAAAAACATGATGAAAATTAATTCTAACCCAATCCAACATATATTTATCCTTCGAGAAACATAGACAGTCATGTGCAACGACTCAAAAATGAATAAGAACCAAGATACTTATTAATGGGAAAAAGAATGAACCAACCAGAAAAAGGAAAAAAGACGAAGGCAGGGTCAAAAAAGAGGAGAAGCACGGGATGAATACCTAGGTTATAACAATAGGTTTGAGGTAGAAGCCATATTTTACTTTCAACAGAGTTTTTGCTCCAACAAACTTGTTCCGATAGAACCTGCTCTGATACCCATTTGAAGGAGAAGATCTGTTGGATCAACAATGCGCACAGTCTACTATGTGCAATGCAGTTTCAAATATCGCGCACCAAACAGGCTATGCTACAGAGTTCTTAAGACCACTATGCAATACACATACTGCTCAGTTTGTTGTGTGTTGTGAATACACACACTTATATGTCGTAGGCTAAAGATTCTTCAGAATGAAGATTTTTTCCAGGAATATTTGCTCGAAATTCGACGAGAAATTGTTGGATTCGTAGATTTAAGTGATTATTTCTGTAAAATCCGAGTGCCCTGGGAATTTTACAGCATGATGAATCCATGTATGCATTCAGAAATGGATTATGAACAACCAAAAATAGTGATTCATGTAAATTTATATTGTCGAATTTCGGTGAAAAAAACCATTTCATAGAACAGCTAGCCAATGCCCATATATATACCCTAATAATCATCCTATTTAACTTCATTTTCAAATCATTACATCATAGTGATACAAGTATTAAGTGATCAAATAAAACACAATACATGAAAAAATAAAAAAGAACATGAATATAATTAAATCATAATTCATGAAAAAATAAAAAAGAACATGAATATAAGTAAATCATAATCAAGTGTATTTTAATTTTATTTTTAATGTTTATTTTGTAAAAAATAAAAATTAAACTTCATTACAACCCCCCCCCCCACAACACACACACACACATATATATACCTTGATAATCATCCTATTTAAATTCATTTTCAGAGTAGTACATCATAGTAATACAAGTCTTAAATGATAAAAAATAAAACACAATACATGAAAAAATATAAGAGAACATGAATTTAATTAAATCATAATTCATGAAAAAATAAAAAAATAACACAAATATAAGTAAATCATAATCAAGTGTATTTAAATTTTATTTCTGGTGTTTATTTTGTAAAAAATAAAAATTAAACTTCATTACCAACACAAGTATAAAGTTCTCTACATTTAAAGACAAAAATTAATTGGAAACTACACAATTGTGAAGATAAAAAAAGTAAAGAAAGTTCAATTTTTTTACTATTAAAAAAACAAATTATCTTTTCCATGTATATGATTGGATGTTTTAGAATGTGACTAAATGATGAAATTATGCATCAATAAATATCTTAAACACCCTATTGTGTAGGTCTGAAATTTGGAGGAATATTCTATGTCTACTATTCAGCTCATATTCAATAGAATTAGAGCATAACTACCTAGTAATAGATTGTCTTTAAGTGTAGGGTTTAAAACTAAAAATATATCTCATCATCCCACAATAATATAAATATTTTTTATTCCAAAAATTACTTTTGCTTTGGGTATTCCTACTTCATACATCTAGTGATAATAGATATTTGTTTTGTACTTAATCTCGTAGCATACAACATAAATATGCCCCTATAGGAATGTATGCCTATGGCATATGAAGGTCAATGTCAATAGAAGAGAACTTTCATTTAATCTCAACTCTATGGATGTATGAGCTGATGTATGAGCTTAAGCATATATGTATCAAGGGTAGATATTTATTTACAATCTCAAGCCTACTAGTATATGTAATTAAGGATATGTGTATCAATGACATAGATTTATTTACAATCTCAAGTCTATGGTCAAATATGCCTACAAAATTTAATTTAGAAATGTTGAAATTCCTATATATTATTCCAATTTTAAAATATAAAGATGTTGTAAAACTCAAATCACTTAGGCTTTCACAATTCAAAATAATTGCAGAGATAAAATATGATGTCTCTGTTTAACTTTAATCCAACTTTAATCTGGAACAACAATGATCACTCTACTATACTATAAAATAAATGATTGTGTCCAGGCTCGTATCCTAGATTGAATCAATCCAAGAAAAGCCTTAAATTAAAGGGGGTTTACTAAATAGAATTATGATTTATGTATCATTTAAACTTTAACAAGAATATAGTGTCCACCCTTGTGCCCTAGATTGAACCAATTCAAGAAAAGAAGTGAATTAAAGGGGTTTGTTTTTCACTTTCTTAGCATGAAGCAACAACTTCAGAGAGGAGAAAACCCAAGAACTCGTAAATTGCAATTGCAAATGACAGTCTTAGAGTAAAGTTGGAGGCTAGATTCTAGAAGAGTGGCTCCACCCTTGGAATGTGGGCACCTTAATTGTTCCTTTACTCCCTCAACTAATCTTGTCGAGGTGTCATCAACCTAACGGTGCAAGAAAATGGCAGTGCTATAAATATCTCATTATTATTATTATATGTTTCTATAAAATAATTCTACCAACTAATACAAGATAATCATACTTACTAGCACAATCTTTAATATAATTATATTATACAAATATTGAAAAATTTTAAATATATATATTCAATGACAAATAACAACCTTATAATAATAATATATATTGAGATATATATTATACAATTTAAATATTTTAAATTTAAATTTAACCAATAAATACCTATAAGGTGTTTCTAGTGGTTAATGTAAGTACCTACTATATATTTTGACCGATAATCTATGTATTTAAATGTCAATTTGAATTGTTAGGAATTTTAATGCACATCATTATTGACGTGTGGATTTTTTATCTACGTGTCAAATACGGGTTGAAATAAAAAATACGTCCGACATGATGTCAAATTCCAACCTTGGTTGACAGTGGGAAGGTATCGGGCCTGGCCTAGACTTAGTGCTCCTTGCCAGCTCGACAAATGCATGTCCTTGTTCGTTGCCCAGACGTGTTGTCAGAGCTGAGGCTTTAGCCGCTCGGTGACCACGCGACATAATGCACTTAACACTAGTTCTGTAAACCCAACAACATCCACATGTGATGTTTAGTACTCCAACAATTCCACCTACCTTACGTCCATTGCACAAGCCAACCATACATCCACGCTAAGGACTCTTAACTTGAGAAAATCACCATCAAAATTGGAAGGGTAGGACCCAAAATTACCCCCCCCCAGCTGCAAATTGGGATGGATTGACATAAACAAAGACAATGACCCTCTAGGATCTCTTCCTAACCCCCTTCTCCCTCTGTGCGTGTGGACAAAGGCATGGCTTGTGACTTCTTCACGCCCCCTGTACGAGTCTTCATGTGTATGTCTCTCCTCGGCTCACGACAACCTTGCTTTGATACAACTTGTTGGGATTAGGCTTGCAATAGTTAATGAACATAGAAAATAATGAAGAAGATAACACATCACACACAACAGAGACGAATAGGGGGAAATGAGATCCTTTATTGCTCAATCAATGGAGAAACGGTTACAAGTCTTATGGAGCACCTCGCGGGCTTCCATATTTAAATAACAAAGATCTCAAGCGTTTACATGCATATAGAAAGCCAAACGCTTGAGAAACCTCCAACCAAATGAATGTAACTGCAAGGTGTGTGTTGCCATCACCCAACACCAATAAGTTCGTCAAAGGTGTGTGTTGTCACCACCCAACACCAATAAGTTCATCAAATGCCAACAAGCCTACAACAAGCCTGTAGTTATGAATTGCTTTGATTTGATTTAAATATACTTTGGTTAATGTGTTTCCCAATATGTTTTTCACTCTCAATATTTAATTACTTTACTCTTTTTCTTAGTACTTGCTACATGTTGTTGTAACAAACATACATCTTAACCCATTTTTAATTGTATGGCCTTTTAAACGCATTTTAAGAAAATATATTCAATGTGGCTAATGTTGAAGATATAGGATGGATAAAATTGATTTAAGTGTTTATACTATTGATAATAACATTGATTAATGTGTTTATACTAACATTGATTTCAGTGTTGGTAGAATGGACTAAGTTGTTTGTTGTATTGTTTTTCCCATAGTGCATTGATTTTAATGTTTGTTCAATGGGTTTATTTGATTAATTCACCGACGTTGGGTGCAATGTGTGGGCGGGTTCTCTATACCCATTCCAAGTTGACACCCATGCGCCAGAGGAGAGATCATGTGGTTCCCAAGTTGACATCAGACGTTAAGATATGTTGACCATGTTCCCACCAAAAAGAAGAGAGGGGTTGAGCCAAGTTGATAACAGATGAAATTGAGACAAGTTGATAAAAGATGAAGTTGAGTCAAGTTGACAACAACCCACATATTTTGAGAGGGGCGGTCCACATCACATGATATTTGAAGGAAAGAAATGCTCCATTGCTTTCTTCGCCAGGTTTGTTGACGATCATGAGGTCGGCCACATTGCTGGTGGTTTTTATACAATATTCCAACCAAATAATTAAAGAACAAAATCTTAATAACAATGAGAAAGCACAATCAGAGGCGGTGTGTAATCTCCCTGACCTTCCTTTTCCTTAATCTCTAGCAAGCCAGGGGAAGAACCACCTCTTTAGACACTCGCCCTCCTTCCTTCCTATTTAGTATAATTTTTGAAATGATCTTCTTAATTATGCTGAAAGGCGTACACCTATTGACAATGGGCACATCTAATAGGTTTTTAGTTCTTAATAGGTTTTCTATGGACGAGATTAAATATGCTTAGAATATTCTTAGTCGTCACGATAAATGAATGGTTCTGATTTCATCCATTAACTTCCGAGTTGTTATAAAGATTTTCGTTTATATGTTTACTTTTTTACATTTACCTAATCGTGTTTAAAAATTATTGTGTTCACTAACTTATTGCCACGTCTACCTGATTAAAAAATATTAAGATATTAAGGTGGCCGCATTTCTGTGCTGGCATCACCAACCATCGCTCAGAAGTTTAACAGCCAGCCACCTTTCAGTGTTCACCATTAACAACTGTACTAGTAATATGTCTAAGTTATAGATGATATTTAGTGAATTTTAAAAGATCAAATTCATTTAAAACATATACATTTACATAATGATGATTATTTAAAATTTTGAAAACTTAAATTTAAATTTGAAACACTTAATAAATCAAAAATTTAAATTAATTCTTATATAATAATACTTATACTTATAATATAGTTTATCTTCCATTAACATTATAATTGATTGTTATACAAATATATTTTATTTTCCTTTTATATCTTAAAAATATACACATATACCTTTCACCTTTAAATATATATATATATATAATAATATATAACAATAAATATATATATATATATATACATGTATTCATCCCAACACCGACCTTCCCCAAACCAATATATAATATATATAAAACACATGCATATCTTAAAACACCCTCCCAACTGATATTACATAAACTCTTATAATACTAATATAACTATTATAATACTCTTTTATATCTGCTGATGTGCTATGCACGGTCTTAATAAGATAAAGCAAAATAGTAACACTACTGAAAAGCAGCGAAAGTTGGACGGTTTGTCGTGCACGACGTCGCTCATGCTGTGCACGTTAACGGCGTTGCATCACTCCCCTCCACGCCGATAAAATTCGAATTACTAAACGACAAGAAATTCATTCATTCATTCATCGTATCGCCGCGTTTGCGTTCATACTGAGTCCTGGATTCTTCGACATTGTCAGATCAATAGACAAATGCCACAAGCATTATAAATATAATGTGAAGGCCAAGGTCTTGATCAAAGAGCCGAGGGTTATAAAAAATGTTGCTGGAATCAGCGTTGATCGATTTATCAGAGGCCGACTCATGCCTAGTTATGGAGAGCAACAATTCAAGCGCCCAAGGCAATTACAATGAGAATCCTATTGACGAAAAACCAGCAGTTGAGTCTGAGAATCATGATGCCATGCCTATAACCCCTGGAAGCAATCGATCAAGTCCTGATCGAAGCTTACAGATCCATGATCATAACGAGGATTATGGTGCTGTGCCTATAACCCCTGGAAGCAATGTATCAAGTACTGATCGAAGCTTACAGATCCACCATGACAATGAGGATTTGACGCCGAGGTGTTTGTCGGAGCGAGAGAAAAAAATATCAGTGGATCCGCAATCTGTGCAGAATTTCTGCACATTACCCGGATCTGTGCCATTTGAGTGGGAAATGAAGCCAGGTGTGCCAAAGGTAAAGGTAAGGGTGCCGGTTTTTACAGGGCCCCTTCAGCTCCCACCTGCTCGCATTGTTGTATCGAAAAACAGAGCTCCTTCCATGACTTCCAGTGCCGGGTCTTCCGCCACTCCATCTCCCAGATCGATTTCCAGTTTGATGAGAAGTATGTTAAAGCCTAAAGGATCAGTACTGCATACTTCTCATTCTAACAGAAAGGATAATAATTATTGTGATGATTATGATGCAACAGCTAGCTCCGACGAATGTACTAATTCTTCTTCCCCGGTTTCGATCCTGTATCCCCATTTCGACCGTGCCCAATTAGATTCGAGTCTCAGGGTGCTCGCGCGACAGCGTTCTATGGCCCTTGCGAGGGCCGTGGATTCTCAGTATGTAGCAGAATTACGCAGAGCCAGATCTTGCAATGTGCAGACAAACGCTGTTTCTGCTGGAGCACCAAATGATCCTGTTCTCACGAAATCAAAATCCAGGAGACGCAACGGTAACAGCAGCAGAAACGGAGAGACTGATGATGATCTTTTTCATGATGATGATAGCGATAATATTGTGGCACGGGTTGAAAGTTTGTCCAGAACCGGCCAGGAATTCACCTGTGGTGGGATTTGCAGCTTTCTGCCTTTTGTTAGACAAAAGCCCAAGCAAAAACATGACGATGACGTAGACTACACAATTGATGTTCCTTCTAGCGCTGTAATTATGAGGAGGCAAAGCAGTGTTCATTCTCTGGAAAAATTCGACTGCGGAGATTCGACACCTTCAAGTGCTAGTAGTATGATCTATGCAGACGAGGATGGTGGATCTAGATCGAACCAATTGTATTTTGAGAGGCCCAACGAAATATTTGTTGAATCGAGCAACGAAGCGTTCTCTCCAGTGGCCGCTGCTTTTGTATTCGACGGGGATCGACGGTGTCCTCGCAGTGTGTTGAAGAAGAACAATATGAGTAATAAATTCAGGCAACCCAGTCGGACGCCTTCGAGGCGTGTTCGCTTCTCAGTTGATACGGACGGTCATCTCTCTTCCTCCGAATCCTCTTCTTCCTGCAACGTTACTCCTCGCCTGCGTCGTGCTAGGGAGGATTTTAATATTTATCTGGCCGCTGAAACTCATAATTTACCGTGCCACACAGTGTCCTAGATCAATATCAGCCTGCTATGCTGCGGCAGGTGGGCAGGTGGATTATAGGCCTAATCGGATTATAATCTAACAATAATTGGTGGCAGCATTCTGCGTAGTAATCTGGATATTACAGATACTCCTGTTTGGCATAATTTTGATGTTTTATAATTCACCTTATAGATTTATCAGCTTGCTATGCTGTTGCAGGTGGATTATAGGCGGAATCGAATTATAATAGGCGGAATCGAATTATAATCTATCAATTTATGCTATGCTGTTGCTGGAATCGAATTATAATCTATCAATTTATGAGTGGCAGCATTAGGTGTGGCAAGTTGGATATTACAGATCCTATTGTTTATAGTTTATCCGCCTGGCAGCCCAATTTTGATGTTTTATAATTCACCTGCTGCATCATTTAATGTTGTATGCTTTAGTTTACTGACTGCAGCAGCATAATTTTGATGTTTTATAATTTCCTTGTTGTATTATTAAATGTTGTATGCTTAGCAAGATGGATATTGGCTATCAAAAAAAAATTATTGGTTATTTATCTACTTTATCTTTCTACTCATACATTTATTGATAATATACACATTTAATGATCTTTTAATCATAATTGAAGATATCAACATATCAGCCTTCACCAGCAGTTAGTTAAGGACTATGCTAATACCTATCTATATCACTACACTATCTATCCTCTATCTTTTTTTTCTATCTGTTTATGTTTTCAGCCAAATTCTTTATGACAAACATCCAAGTTCCAAAAACAATTTTCTATTTCTAACTTATTTTTTTCTAATTATCATTGTAAAAATAAAATAAAGTTTTTACAGAAAAACATTATTTTACATCCAAGTTCCAAAAACAATTTTCTATTTCTAACTTGAAAAAGTTAAGTTGTAAAAATAAAATAAACCTGTTACAGAAAAAACATTATTTTAATATTTACAGTATACACTTACATATTCAACCAAGCTATTATTGAAAGGTTTATATTTCAACCTATTATGAATTATTATTCTTTTATAAATAAAATACATTAAAATATTTTTAAAAGTTTGGATAAGATTTATGGGTGTAGAATTACAAAAAATTATATTTACAATTTTGATATCATTTATTCAAGGAATTTTTATTGGTGATATTCTAAAACATCTTTAATAGCTACATTTTTTTTTTTTGGCAAACTTAACAAATTATGTAAGCTATTTAATTTTAGTAGTGAATTAAGTGTTTTCATTTTACTTCTTCATGCTTAGGACAATTGATGCAAATAATACCTTAATCTTTTATTGATTTCTTTCACCATTAATTCATAGACACAAACCAACCCATAAACGCACAAAAAAGAAGAGTACAAAGAGCTCTAAAATTCCTTGATAAAAATGACCCAACCCAACTTTCCATTAACTTCATATTTTTTTATTTTATTTTTATTTTTTAATAATATTACATTGCGTGCCTCAATGGGGTTTCTCCTTAAGAATTTACAAGTGGGTTGAAAGTCCCTTCAAATTCTCTGATTATCACACCTACTGGTCTCACTCTCAACCAAGCATACAAATTTTAACCACAATTTCTAAAAACACATATGTTTACTTGTATTTGCTGCTAATATTTCGTCTACTACAAATTCTTTGGTTTTTTGACTCTTCCTCTACTCTTCATCCTCTTCATCTTCTCATGTCTTCCTTCTTCTTCCTTTCTTCTAATCAATGTGCCCTTTCTTCCTTCTTCTTCATTTCTCTCCCTCTTTTTTCTTCTTCTTCTTCTTCTTCTTCTTCTTTTCTATCTTATTCCTCCTCCTTTTTTATTCTTTTCTCTCAATCTTCCACCACATCTCCTCTCTTCTTTTCCTAGCTAGTTAACTATCTTCTTCTCTTCATTATTCCTACTCTTTTCTTCTTAAGCAAGCCACCTCTTTGTTATTTGCCTTCACATCTTCCATTATCTTCAATGTCACCCTTTATCTTCCTCTTCTCACATGGCTTCCCCCTCATAAAACAAGGTGTCCCCCTCCTTAATTAATATCCATGACCTCCATTAATTAAACAAAGACCTTGGTTTAGAACCTATACCGAGTGCCTTATCTTTATATTTTACCACCATTAATATATTTAAATACCAATTGGACGACCAAGGTGCCACTCAAGGCAATCAATAAGCACTAGGTCACAAATAATTTAATTCTGTGTGTTGGGTTTTACATTGTTGGATCTAAATAACTTTAGATCTGATGGTGTAAAACCCAACATACATAATATTAAATGTTCTATAATCGGGTACTGCCACTCAATTGCCTCATCCAAATTCACATGGAGCCTGAGAAAAATCTATGGCCCATCACAATAACTATGTTGAATAGAGACTCTTGATCAAAGTAATACCATCATATCTAAAAGGCAAAGACAGATGGAGGAGAATGGATCACATAAAACCTAAATGACTAACCTCTTCCAAAATGAAAATCTCATGAGGAAAATTAGGTTGTTCGTGGCGAATTGTTAGATAGTTTGGATTATTTTGGTCTCTCTCTCCTCTGCTTGACCTTCCAAATGATGAAATAAATAAGGATGATTGATTTAAGTTGATTTGAAGGTCAAATATTGATTTCCATTTTAATTCATAGTCAAATTTCTATCAACTTTGCTACTATTTTGATGTTGAAAGTATGTGAACAATACTCTACCACGATGTCGTGAACCTCCAAGATGGATGCCCCTTGTGTGAGACTCTCTAGGTAAGATAAAAATCACATCCCTGTGCTAAGGACAAGTTCTACAGATGAATATTCTATGATCAGTCCACACTGCATATTATTCTTTGTCAAGTATAAGGGAAAATTCAAGCCTTTTTTTTCTTTCTTTTGTCCCATATCCTAAAATTTGCATACTTTATGTTCATCTCCACTCTCTTACTCATTCTTAATATCTTCTTAGGCTCCTCATGGCTATTGCTGACATCATCCACTGCAAAATTTATTTCCATCAGTTTTTCATCATTCAAATGCACAATGCCCTTCACTTCATGGGTTGTTATCTCAACCTTCATCATTTCCAATTGATGTAATGTGGGAATATCAATAGCCTACTTACTACCCTTAATAATTATGATCCTCGGCATTAACATTAGTATTCCCTATGGCTTCTTGCCATATCATCAACTAGTGACAATAGTTGATCTCCTTAGTGTTCCACATCATAAGAGTTTCTTCGACATATTCCTCTCCTAAACTTTCTTTCTCAAAGGAAAGATCACAATCTGCTCTCCATTCAACTTCAACATCCTCATATTTATCACGTGACTCATAGTGATCCATACACTCAACAATAGGCTCATTTATTTCTTTAATAAATTATTCTTTAAAATAACTTTATTTATCTACTTCTACAAGTTTTAAAATTTTCTTGCCTTTAACATCTTCATCAATTTTTTCCTTTATGCTTTTACTACTCTAATCTTCGCATTCCTTCATGATGCCCTTCATAAATTGACTCAATTCCTTCAACTTCAACACTTCCTTCTACATCAACACCTTCAACATTATGACAATCATCTTCCTCAAAACTTGTCTTCAATTCTTGACATGCATTCAATATCATGTCAATCATCAACATTTTCAATAACAATTTTACCAACATAAAATTCATCTTCAAGCTTGTTCATCTCTACTATTTCAAATGACCATTTTTTTTTTCTTTTAATTTTGTTAAGTTATTTTTCTATGTAATGATTATCACTTATTTGTATATGTAATAATTATCCGTCTACTATTATTGGTCATATTGAATTTCAATCATGTTATTGCTTTTCAACTAAAAGCAACCACACTTATTTGGAAACATATTTAACTGTACTTTCCTTTTTAGTTTGTATATGTTGAAATAGTTTTACCCTTCTCAAGGGAGTTTGTAGCATGAATGAATCAACATTGTGTTGATTTTCATTATTCTATTATTTTATTGAGTTATTAAGGGAGTGTGTAGCATGAATGACTCAAGTGGATTTTCATTATTCTATTATTTTATTTTGGTACATCGCAAATATATTTGAGTTATGGAAAGAAAAGATGGTGAAGTATGGGACATTAAAAGAGTAATTCCATAATGCATGATAGTTAGAGACGAGACTTCAAACTATGGAGGAGTGTTGTGCACGTAATTTCATGCCAATAGTTGTATAGTTTTATTGAGGAATGGTTAAAATGTGTTTTGGCAAAGGTTAGAATAGTTTTATCGAGGAATAGTTAAAATGTGTTTTGGAAATGGTTAGAAAAGGATTTGCATTTGTATATTTTGAGCATATACATGGACTTTTATCGAATAAAAATATTTTTTATAAATCTCTTTTTTTTTTTTAGTTAAAATGTGTTTTGAGAAAGGATTTGTTATTCCATGTTTTGTTTTATTACATAGATGGAATTTTAGTGGATTCTTATTATACTTGTATTACACAATCTATGAATATGTACAATTTTGTAAAACAATTATAAATAACCTTCTTTATTATACAAAATTGTTAAAACAAAATTGTTAAAGTATGAAACCATATTCATGACATTCTATACCATATAGATTAATTTTTTCAATTAAATATATACTTTTTTTATAATGTAAATCTTATAGATGATTTAGATTAAACTTCATAATGTAAATCTTATAGATGATTTAGATTAAACTTCATAATGTAAATCTTATAGATGATTTAGATTAAAAGTTTCTTCATAATTAAAGTTAAATTTTTCTTTCTAATTTGAGTGTTTATCCTTAAGTTGATATAAACTAGAGAAATTGTTATATATAAATGTATTAAAATAGATTGCTATATATATTCTTTATTTTCAAACTTTTATAAGCAAAAAAAAAAATTAAATCTTTATGATGCACTAACAAAATTTCACATTTCATATACATGAACCACTTGACCATGATCCGTCTCTTGTTATATTTACAACATTGTTTTATTGTAATCTTGAATTTGAAATGGATTGATTTTTACATTGGGATCCATTCATTTTAGCATTGTTTTGTTTTGATTGTCTCTAATAGAATCTCAATGAGTTACCTAATGTATTCATTGAAACAATGGTTTGCATGAATTTATCATTGGTTTGTGTGAATAGTCTTCAATATAATTTTAATGAGTTACAGCTACGTTGATGTTAACTTGGGTTTAATTTGAATTACATAAAACTTTAGTAGAATCGAAAAATTGCTAAGATAATAGAAGAATGATTCATACTCACTAAAATGAGATAAGTTTTTGCTTACTATAATCACGACAAAGTGTGAGAGTGTTATGTTATAAGTTGTTATTTTAATAATATATGAGTTGTTTGTCATAAAGTCAAGTTCAACAATTTGTTTTTTTGGGTGTGATTTGCAAATAAAAAATATTAGATCAAATTATGTTTGTCTCGTATAATGCTAATATAGATATAGTGCATGAATTTACACTGCAACATGATTTTGTGCATTGATTTCAATAATTTTCATAGTGGAAAATGATTAGATGAATTAATTTCAACAACAATGCATTGATATTAACAACGACATACTAAAAACAATTTGATGCATTGATTTCAGCAATGGATCATTAAAAATGTTTGGTCCATTAATTTCAGCAACGATATGGTGCAATATATACAATCCAAATAGATACATTCCATTAAATTCAATAACAATGCAAAACCATACAGTGATTCAGTGCCATGTTTTCAACTATATACAGAAAGAAAATTTCATTAATTTAAACAATGATATAATGCAAAATTATTTAAAGCATTGATTTGACTGATGATCAAATTCAAAGTGAACTATTTTCATTGACTTAATTAACAAAGGTGTTAATACTAGTATGTTAAAGGTGAGAATGAAATACATTATATGTTTGAATAGAATGAGAACAAACAACATGGAAACAAATCCAAATAGAAACACATACATACATACATATATCACTACTACATTTGGGCATGAATTATGACATTTGTTTTTACAATGATGGTTGAAATGGTATGTGTTTTTGGAATTCTTTTGAAATTATTGAAAAATATTATGTTTTTTAAGGTATCATCACTAGGATGTCGAAATTCTGACGACCATACCCATAAGATTATTCAGATGTTACAATTTGTTGGCATGGTCAATAAAACTTGTAGATCTAGTTGTTAAATTTCAATTATTATATTAATTGGCATTCATCACTTGAATTGTTGTCATCACTCGAGCTATGTGCATGCCTCATTTCTTCATCATTTGTACGCCTGATATTGTACTTTGGCTATTTAACCAAAAAAAATCTTGATCAGCTTGTTTTTAATGTTCTACCTCTTCATATTCCATCTATAAACATAGAAATAAAGTGTAATAAGTATATCTACATTTATATATAGTAGATATATATGATCGCGTAAATAAAAAAACATACCATAGTAGCGAGTCTTTCATAACATCACAAAGTCTAAATAAATATTAAGAATTTATAGCATTGAAAAGATGGGGTTGGGGAGGTGTAGAACAGTGAGAAACCTTGCATATCAGAAATAAAGAAGAATGTAAAAATGCAAAGTTGACCACTGGAAACGCATGGTGTAATCTCCATGCTAGGCGTATGGCTCAAGGAAAAAACGTTGGTTGATAAGTGCATAATCGTTGAGTGTAAGACAACAAATACGCAGGGGTTAATTGCATAGTCGTTGAGTGGTTAAGATAATAATTTGTTAGATGATCCAAAATGCAAATATCATAGTTTAAAAAGTTAGAATAAAATAATTATTAATTTAGAATATTAAATTAATAATCTAGAATATTTGATTAATAAATGGAGACATTTAGAAATAGAGTATTGTTGTAAAAGATATGACTCTAGAAAGGTGTCTTATCTTATGCTCTAAATTAGGAGTATAGTTAGAATATTGTTAAGATAACATTTATTGTAAATGGAGACTTGTTTATTTAATAAGTGATCCATAACTAGAGTTTGTTAGGACATTTATCTTATATATAGCTCATTGCAAGAGTGTTGAGGTGTTCAGGTGTAAACTCTTGCAAATTCTCATATGTAATTTATTTTCCTATTTAATAAAAGTGTGTGTCTGAGGACTCTTCTGTCATTATTGTGGTATCAGAGATCCATTAATGCAGCTGAACTAAAGAGGAGATTTCTGCTGATATGAAGAGGAGATTTCATCTCTACAGGCCAGCGCACTCCATCAGAAAATTGGTCAGTTAATTGTTAATTTTTTTTAAAGGGAAAATAAATTTTCTTTCTTCTGCAATTTAATTGTTGAATTACTGGTTCAAATCTCATTTTTCAAAAAAAGAAAAAAAAAACTTATGTTCTGTGCGCACACTGTAAAATGATGACCATGACATTTAATTGGGGACATAGTGATTGAGTCGTTTTATGAGAACATGGCAGCGTTTTGATCATAAATATTTGAGATATGGTAGCGCTTGTTTGATATCAGATCTTAGCCAAATATTGCACATGGCCTTCACTTAGAAAAGGAGGTGATTCAAATCGTGCCTCTCTATTATCCTTAGTTCCACATTCAGGTGGCCACTGTGCCTAGATCATGCTTCCATTTTTAGTGGTATTAAGATTTGTTGCTTAATGCCTATTGTAGCCTACACTCACACACAATCTCTTTTACCAAACAAATCATAGTCCTCTAGTGGTTCGGTTCGGCAAGTATTGACCCTTGGATACACTTCATTGCATTTTGGCGGTGATACATTCTCTAACGCCTCTCTCTATGGTCAGAGTTTATCAGAGCATAAAGACAACTCCAACAGTGGTACCTCAGCTCCCCAGCTCAACGGATCTATATTCTCAAGCAATTTTCGATCTGAATGACTTCTGAGTTCTTATTTCTAATCTGAATATTTATCTTTCACAGCATCAACAATTTTTGCATCAATTGGTGTCAGACTGTGCGTAATTATTGTGGTATACCACTGGTATGTAATTATGACTGGTTGTGTACCAACCATTTTTTGATAACTTCAGTGCAAATGTTGTGGTGGATGGAAACATAGTGAACCTTAGTGTTGATAAAACGCATAGTGCAGTTAAAATAAAATAAAAACGCAAATAGAATATCATAACCGTCTTTGATTCATCCATACTTGAATGTGGTAATTTTGTTGATACAATTGTAATTCTCTGGAGTAGACCTGGTTATATAATTGTAGTTTTATAACTATAGGTTTACAGGCAACGCTCAATGAATATATATTAATCAATACTAGTTGGGCCATACACCTCAGGTATATAAAATGATTCATGTCATATTTATCAGCCTCCAAAGATAAGAACAGGTATATCAAATGATTCGCGTCCATTATCAGGACAAAGTAAATTGGCTACTATCTCTTATGGTGAGATTTTGGATATATTGTAATCAATCCCTCTTTATGCAGTGATTTTTTTGGGGGGGTAACAAAATTTTTTGTAACTCAAAGTAATTTTACTTTGAGGGGGGGTAATTTGCAAGAGCATTGTAAGGAGTAAAATTTTGAAAGTTACCTAGAATTTGACTAGAGCCAAGTGTAAACCTCAGCCATTTTTCCCCTGCTTCAACGACTATACAAAGGTCAAGGCCAAGCCCCAATAGATCATTTTTTGTGTGATGCATGTGGTGTGTTGCTCATCTTGATATTTTTTGCTTGATTCTTTTTTATGCAAAGATTCAACAATGTTGAAGTTAATTAATTTGTTCTCTAACTCCAATAAGCTTGAAGGCACAAAATCATACAAGACATGGAAACGTCTCATTGAAAGCACTCACATTCATAATGAACTTTGGCGTGATATATGTAATGAAGATACTAAGCCAAATAAACCTACAGATGTAGCCACATTAGCAAAATGGGAAATTAAAAATGCCAAAGCATTAGCACTCATCAAATCTTCAATTAATGATGAGATGTATGTCCATATTGAAAATACTATTGATGCATGGTCTGCTTTGAAAATTTTTAAGGATCTATTTGATACTCAGCCTGAATCAAAGAAAATTGATATTCAAGTAAAGTTGCTCCAACGAAATTAACTGAAGGAGGTGATGTACATGAATATATTTCCAGACTTAAGAACATTAAGCATGAAATACTAAATGTTGGTTTTCAAGCAGTAGATGATAGTTTCATGACCACAATTTTAATTGTTGGATTGCCTTCTTCCTATACACATTTTTTGGAAACTTTACAAGTAACTGGAAAGTTAGACAA
>JASDQU010102988.1:111865-130318 GCA_032191745.1 Picea mariana
TAATATATAACAATAAAAAATATATATACATGTATTCATCCCAACACCGACCTTCACCAAATCAATATAGAATATATATAAAACACATGCATATCTTAAAACACCCTCCCAACTGATATTACATAAACTCTTATAATACTAATATAACTATTATAATACTCTTTTATATCTGCTGGTGTGCTATGCACGGTCTTAATAAGATAAAGCAAAATAGTAACACTACTGAAAAGCAGCGAAAGTTGGACGGTTTGTCGTGCACGACGTCGCTCATGCTGTGCACGTTAACGGCGTTGCATCACTCCCCTCCACGCCGATAAAATTCGAATTACCAAACGACAAGAAATTCATTCATTCATCGGGGCGCCGCGTTTGCGTTCATACTGTGACCTGGATTCTTCGACATTGTCAGATCAATAGACAAATGCCACAAGCATTATAAATATAATGTGAAGGCCAAGGTCTTGATCAAAGAGCCGAGGGTTATAAAAAATGTTGCTGGAATCAGCGTTGATCGATTTATCAGAGGCCGACTCATGCCTAGTTATGGAGAGAAACAATTCAAGCGCCCAAGGCAGTTACAATGAGAATCCTGTTGAAGAAAAACCAGCAGTTGAATCTGAGAATCATGATGCCATGCCTATAACCCCTGGAAGCAATCGATCAAGTCCTGATCGAAGCTTACAGATCCATGATCATAACAAGGATTATGATGCTGTGCCTATAACCCCTGGAAGC
Organism: Picea mariana; assembly: GCA_032191745.1. Classification (NCBI taxonomy): domain Eukaryota; kingdom Viridiplantae; phylum Streptophyta; class Pinopsida; order Pinales; family Pinaceae; genus Picea; species Picea mariana. Next base: position 112,601 of record JASDQU010102988.1, read on the forward strand.
AATGTATCAAGTACTGATCGAAGCATCCACCATGATAACGAGGATTTGACGCCGAGGCGTTTGTCGGAGCGAGAGAAAAAAATATCAGTGGATCCGCAATCTGTGCAGAATTTCTGCACATCACCTGGATCTGTGCCATTTGAGTGGGAAATGAAGCCAGGTGTGCCAAAGGTAAAGGTAAGGGTGCCGGTTTTTACAGGGCCCCTTCAGCTCCCGCCTGCTCGCATTGTTGTATCGAAAAACAGAGCTCCTTCCATGACTTCCAGTGCCGGGTCTTCCGCCACTCCATCTCCCAGATCGATTTCCAGTTTGATGAGAAGTATGTTAAAGCCTAAAGGATCAGTACTGCATACTTCTCATTCTAACAGAAAGGATAATAATTATAGTGATGATTATGATGCAACAGCTAGCTCCGACGAATGTACTAATTCTTCTTCCCCGGTTTCGATCCTGTATCCCCATTTCGACCGTGCCCAATTAGATTCGAGTCTCAGGGTGCTCGCGCGACAGCGTTCTATGGCCCTTGCGAGGGCCGTGGATTCTCAGTATGTGGCAGAATTACGCAGAGCCAGATCTTGCAATGTGCAGACAAACGCTGTTTCTGCTCGAGCACCAAATGATCGTGTTCTCACGAAATCAAAATCCAGGAGACGCAACGGTAACAGCAGCAGAAACGGAGAGACTGATGATGATCTTTTTCATGATGATGATAGCGATAATATTGTGGCACGGGTTGAAAGTTTGTCCAGAACCGGCCAGGAATTCACCTGTGGTGGGATGTGCAGCTTTCTGCCTTTTGTTAGACAAAAGCCCAAGCAAAAACATGACGATGACGTAGAGTACACAATTGATGTTCCTTCTAGCGCTGTAATTATGAGGAGGCAAAGCAGTGTTCATTCTCTGGAAAAATTCGACTGCGGAGATTCGACACGTTCAAGTGCTAGTAGTATGATCTATGCAGACGAGGAAGGTGGATCTAGATCGAACCAATTGTATTTTGAGAGGCCCAACGAAATATTTGTTCAATCGAGCAACGAAGCGTTCTCTCCAGTGGCCGCTGCTTTTGTATTCGACGGGGATCGACGGTGTCCTCGCAGTGTGTTGAAGAAGAACAATATGAATAATAAATTCAGGCAACCCAGTCGGACGCCTTCGAGGCGTGTTCGCTTCTCAGTTGATACGGACGGTCATCTCTCTTCCTCCGAATCCTCTTCTTCCTGCAACGTTACTCCTCGCCTGCGTCGTGCTAGGGAGGATTTTAATATTTATCTGGCCGCTGAAACTCATAATTTACCGTGCCACACAGTGTCCTAGATCAATATCAGCCTGCTATGCTGCGTCAGGTGGATTATATGCCTAATCGGATTATAATCTACCAATAATTGGTGGCAGCATTCTGCGTAGTAATCTGGATATTACAGATACTCCTGTTTGGCATAATTTTGATGTTTTATAATTCATCTTCTAGATAAATATCAGCTTGCTATGCTGTTGCAGGTGGATTATAGGCGGAATCGAATTATAATCTATCAATTTATGTTATGCTATTGTAGGTGGATTATAGGCGGAATCTATCAATAATTGGTGACAGCATTCTGCTTAGTAATCTGGATATTACAGATACTCCTGTTTAGCATAATTTTGATGTTTTATAATTCACTTTCTAGATCAATATCAGCTTGCTATGCTGTTGCAGGTGGATTATAGGCGGAATCGAATTATAATCTATCAATTTATGTTGTTGTAGGTGGATTATAGGCGGAATCGAATTATAATTTATCAATTTATGGGTAGCAGCATTCGGTGTGGCAAGTTGGATATTACAGATCCTATTGTTTATAGTCTATTCTCCTGGCAGCCTAATTTTGATGTTTTATAATTCACCTGCTGCATCATTTAATGTTGTATGCTTTAGTCTATTGACTGCAGCATAATTTTGATGGTTTATAATTCATCTGCTGCATCATTAAATGTTGTATGTTTAGCAAGATGGATATTGGTTACAAAAAAAATATATTGATTATTTATCTACTTTATTTTTTTACTTATACACTTATTAACAATATACACATTTAATGATCTTTTAACCATAATTGAAAATACCAGCATATCCGCTTCACCAACAACTAATTAGGAACTATGCTAATACCTATCTATATCACTACACTATCTATCCTCTATCTTTTTTTCCTATCTGTTTATGTTTTTAGCCAAATTCTTTAAGACAAACATCCAAGTTCCAAAAACAATTTTCTATTTCTAACTTTTTTTTTTTTAATGATCATCCTTAAAAAGTTAAATTGTAAAAATAAAATAAACTTTTTACAGAAAAATATTATTTTACATAGAAGTTCCAAAAACAATTTTCTATTTCTAACTTGTTTTTTAACTTGAAAAAGTTAAGTTGTAAAAATAAAATAAACCTGTTACAGAAAAAACATTATTTTAATATTTACAGTATACACTTACATATTCAACAAAGCGATTATTGAAAGGTTTATATTTCAACCTATTATGAATTATTATTCTTTTATAAATAAAATACATTAAAATATTTTTAAAAGTTTGGATAAGATTTATGGATGTAGAATTACAAAAAATTATATTTACAATTTTGATATCATTTATTTCAAGGAAGTTTTATTAGTGATATTCCAAAGCATCTTTAATATATAGCTATTTTTTTTTGGCAAACTTAACAAGTTTTGTAAGCTATTTAATTTTAGCAGTGAATTAAGTAAGCTATTTAATTTTAGCAGTGAATTAAGTGTTTCCATCTTACTTCTTCATGCTTAGGATAATTGATGCAGATAATACCTCAATTTCTTATTGATTTCTTTCACAATTAACTCATAGACACAAACCAACCCATAAACACACAAAAAAGAAGAGTACAAAGAGCTCTAAAATTCACAGGAGAAAAAATTAAATGCAACAAATTAAAGGCTGAAATTAAAACACATGCAAGAGAATTTCCTTGATAAAAATGACCCAACCCAACTTTCCATTAACTTCATATTTTTTATTTTTTATTTTTTATTTTAATAATATTACATTGCTTGCCTCAATGGGGTTTCTCCTTAAGAATTTACAAGTGGGTTGAAAGTCCCTTCAAATTCTCTGATTATCACACCTACGGGTCTTACTCTCAACCAAGCATACAAATTTTAACCACAATTTCTAAAAACACATATGTTTACTTGTATTTTCTGCTAATATTTCGTCTACTACAAATTCTTTGGTTTTTCGACTCTTCCTCTATTCTTCATCCTCTTCCTCTTCTCATGTCTTCCTTCTTCTTCCTTTCTTCTAATCAATGTGCCCTTTCTTCCTTCTCCTTCATTTCTCTCCCTCTTTTTTCTTCTTCTTCTTCTTCTTTTCTATCTTATTCCTCCTCCTTCTTTATTCTTTTCTCTCAATCTTCCACCACATCTCCTCTCTTCTTTTCCTAACTAGTTAACTATCTGCTTCTCTTCATTATTCCTACTCTTTTCTTCTTAAGCGAGCCACCTCTTTGTTATATGCCTTCACATCTTCCATTATCTTCAATGTCACCCTTTATCTTCCTCTTCTCACATGGCTTCCCCCTAATAAAACAAGGTGCCCCCCTCCTTAATTAATATCCATGACCTCCATTAATTAAACAAATACCTTGGTTTAGAACTTATACCAAGTGCCTTATCTTTATATTTTACCACCATTAATATATTTAAATACCAATTGGATGACCAACATGCCACTCAAGGCGATCAATAAGCACTAGGCTACAAATAATTTAATTCTTTGTGTGTTGGGTTTTACATTGTTGGATCTAAATAACTTTAGATCTGATGGTGTAAAACCCAACATACATAATATTAAATGCCCTATAATCGGGTACTGCCACTCAATTACCTCATCCAAATTCACATGGAGCCTAAGAAAGATCTATGGCCCATCACAATAACTATGTTGAATAGAGACTCTTGATCAAAGTAATACCATCATATCTAAAAGGAAAAGAGAGATGGAGGAGAATCCATCACATAAAACCTAAATGACTAACCTCTTCCAAAATGAAAATCTCATGAGGAAAATTAGGTTGTTCGTGGCGAATTGTTAGATAGTTTGGATTATTTTGGTCTCTCTCTCCTCTGCTTGACCTTCCAAATGATAAAATAAATAAGGATGATTGATTTAAGTTGATTTGAAGGTCAAATATTGATTTCCATTTTACTTCGTAGTCAAATTTCTATCAACTTTACTACTATTTTGATGTTAAAGTATGTGAACAATACTCTGCCACGATGTCGTGAATCTCCAAGATGGATGCCCCTTGTGTGAGACTCTCTAGGTTAAAAAGCACATCCCTGTGCTAAGGACAAGTTCTACAGATGAATATTCTATGATCAGTCCACGCTGCATATTATTCTTTGTCAAGTATAAGGGAAAATTCAAGCCTTTTTTTTTTGTTTCTTTTGTCCCATATCCTAAAATTTGCATACTTTATGTTCATCTTCACCTTCATCTCCACTCTCTTACTCATTCTTAATATCTTCTTAGGCTCCTCATGTTTATTGCTGACATCATCCACTGCAAAATTTATTTCCATTAGCTTTTCATCATTCAAATGCACAATGCCCTTCACTTCATGGGTTGTTATCTCAACCTTCATAATTTCCAATTGATGTAATGTGGGAATATCAATAGCCTACTTACTACCCTTAATAATTATAATCCTCGGCACTAACATTAGTATTCCCTATGGCTTCTTGCTATATCATCAACTAGTGACAATAGTTGATCTCCTTAGTGTTCCACATCATAAGAGTTTCTTCGACATATTCCTCTCCTAAACTTTCTTTCTCAAAGGAAAGATCACAATCTGCTCTCCATTTAACTTCATCATCCTCACATTTATCACATGACTCATAGTGATCCATACACTCAACAATAGGCTCATTTATTTCTTTAATAAATTATTCTTTAAAATAACTTTATTTATCTACTTATATAATTTTTAAAATTTTCTTGCCTTTAACATCTTTATCATTTTTTTCCTTGATGCTTCTACTACTCTCCAATCTTCGCATTCCTTCATGATGCCCTTCATAAATTTACTCAATTCCTTCAACTTCAAAACTTCCTTCTACATCAACACCTTCAACATTATGACAATCATCTTTCTCAAAACTTGTAAACAATTCTTGACATGCATTCAATATCATGTCAATCATCAACATTTTCAATAACAATTTCACCAACATAAAATTCGTCTTCAAGCTTGTTCATCTCTACTATTTCAAATGACCATTTTTTTTCTTTTCATTTTGTTAAGTTATTTTTCTATTTAATGATTATCATTTAATAATTATCCGTCTACTATTATTGGTCATATTGAATTTCAATATGTTATTCCTTTTCAACTAAAAGCAACCACACTTATTTGTGCACTTATTTGGAAACATATTTAACGGTACTTTCCTTTTTAGTTTGTATATGTTGAAATAGTTTTACCCTTCTCAAGGGAGTTTGTAGCATGAATGAATCAACATTGTGTTGATTTTCATTATGCTATTATTTTATTGAGTTATTAAGGGAGTGTGTAGCATGAATGACTCAAGTGGATTTTCATTATTCTATTATTTTATTGTTGGTACATCGCAAATATATTTATGAGTTATGGAAAGTAAAGATGGTGAAGTATGGGACATTAAAAGAGTAATTCCATAATGCATGATAGTTAGAGACGAGACTTCAAACTATGGAGGAGTGTTGTGCACGTAATTTCATGCCAATATTCAAACTATGGAGGAGTGTTGTGCACGTAATTTCATGCCAATAGTTGTATAGTTTTATTGAGGAATGTTTAAAATGTGTTTGGACAAAGGTTAGAATAGTTTTATTGAGGAATGGTTAAAATGTGTTTTGGAAAAGGTTAGAAAAGGATTTGCAATTGTGTATTTTGAGCATATACATGAACTTTTATCGAATAAAAATATTTTTTACAAATCTTTTTAAGTTATTTTATTTTATTATTATTATTTTTTTTTGGGTTAAAATGTGTTTTTGACAAAGGATTTGTTATTCCATGTTTTGTTTTATTGTATAGATGGAATTTTAGTGGATTCTTATTATACTTGTATTACACAATCTATGGATATGTACAATTTTGTAAAACAATTATAAATAATCTTCTTTATTATACAAAATTGTTAAAGTATGAAACCATATCCATGACACTCTACAACATATAGATTAATTTTTTTAATTAAATATATACTTTTCACTCTATGAAATAATATAATGTAAAATTTTATAGATGATTTAGATTAAATTTCATAATGTAAATTTTATAGATAATTTAGATTAAAAGTCTCTTCATAACTAAAGCTAAATTTCTCTTTCTAATTTGAGTGTTTCTCCTTGGTTGATATAAACTAATGGACACATTTAGAGAAATTGTTATATATAAATGTATTAAAATAGATTGCTATATACATTCTTTATTTTCAAGCTTTTATAAGCAAAAAAAATTTTACTTTATTTTTTAAAACATAATCTTTATGATGAAAAAAAAATTTCACATTTCATATACATGAACCACTTGACCATGATCCGTCTCTTATTATATTTACAACATTGTTTTATTGTAATCTTGAATTTGAAATGGATTGATTTTTACATTGGGATCCATTCATTTTAGCATTGGTTTGTTTTGATTGTCTCTAATAGAATCTCAATGAGTTACCTAATATATTCATTGCAACAATGGTTTGCATGAATTTATGATTGGTTTGTGTGAATAGTCTTCAATATAATTTTAATGAGTTACAACTACGTTGATGTTAACTTGGGTTTAACTTGAATTACATAAAACTTTAGTAGAATCGAAAAATTGCTAAGATAATAGAAGAATGATTCATACTCACTAAAATGAGATAAGTTGTTTCTTACTATAATCACGACAAAGTGTGAGAGTGTTATGTTATAAGTTGTTATTTGAATAATATATGAGTTGTTTGTCATAAAGTCAAGTTCAACAATTTGTTTTGTTGGTTGTGATTTGTAAATAAAAAATATTAGATCAAATTACATTTATCTCGTATAATGCTAATATAGATATAGTGCATGACATCATCTAGTGGTAGGTGGATTGGTGTAAATAGCAGTACGGTGCAACATGATTTTGTGAATTGATTTCAATCATTTTCATAGTGGAAAATGATTAGATGAATTAATTTCAACAACAATGCATTGATATTAACGACGACAGACTAAAAACAATTTGATGCATTGATTTCAGCAATGGATTATTAAAAATGTTTGGTCCATTAATTTCAGCAATGATATGGTGCAATATATACAATCCAAATAGATACATTCCATTAAATTCAATAACAATGCAAAACGATACAGTGATTCAATGCCATGTTTTCAACTATATACAGAAAGAAATTTTCATTAATTTAAACAATGATATAATGCAAAATTATTTAAAGCATTGATTTGAATGATGATCAAATTCAAAGTGAACTATTTTCATTGACTTAATTAACAAAGGTGTCAATACTAGTATGTTAAAGGTGAGAATGAAATACATTATATGTTTGAATAGAATGAGAACAAATAACATAGAAACAAATCCAAATAGAAACACATACATACACACATATATCACTACTACATTTGGGCATGAATTATGACATTTGTTTTTACAATGATGGTTGAAATGGTATGTGTTTTTGGAATTCTTTTGAAATTATTGAAAAATATTATGTTTTTTAAGGTATCATCACTAGGATGTCGAAATTCTGACTACCATACCCATAAGATTATTCAGATGTTACAATTTGTTGGCATGGTCAATAAAACTTGTAGATCTAGTTGTTAAATTTCAATTATTATATTAATTGGCATTCATCACTTGAATTTTTGTCATCACTCAAGCTACATGCATGCCTCATTTCTTCATCATTTGTACGCCTGATATTGTACTTTGGCTATTTAACCAAAAAAATTCTTGATCGGCTTGTTTTTAATGTTCTACCTCTTCATATTCCATCTATAAACATAGAAATAAAGTGTAATAAGTATATCTACATTTATATATAGTAGATATATATGATCGTGTAAATAAAAAAACATACCATAGTAGCGAGTCTTTCATAACATCACAAAGTCTAAATAAATATTAAGAATTTATAGCACCGAAAAGATGGGGTTGGGGAGGTGTAGAACAGTGAGAAACCTTGCATATCAGAAATAAAGAAGAATGTAAAAACGCAGAGTTGACCACTGGAAACACATGGTGTAATCTCCATGCTAGGCGTATGGCTCAAGGAAAAAACGTTGGGTGATAAGTGTATAATCGTTGAGTGTGAGACAACAAATACGCAGGGGTTAATTGCATAGTCGTTGAGTGGTTAAGATAATAATTTGTTAGATGATCCAAAATACAAATATCATAGTTTAAAAAGTTAGAATAAAATAATTATTAATTTAGAATATTAAATTAATAATCTAGAATATTTGATTAATAAATGGAGACATTTAGAAATAGAGTATTGTTGTAAAAGATATGACTCTAGAAAGGTGTCTTATCTTAGGCTCTAAATTAGGAGTATAGTTAGAAGATTGTTAAGATAACATTTATTGTAAATGGACACTTGTTTATTTAATAAGTGATCCATAACTAGAGTTTGTTAGGACATTTATCTTATATATAGCTCATTGCAAGAGTGTTGAGGTGTTCGGGTGTAAACTCTTGCAAATTCTCATATGTAATTTATTTTCCTATTTAATAAAAGTGTGTGTCTGAGGACTCTTATGTCATTATTGTGGTATCAGAGATCCAGTAATGCAGCTGAACTGAGGAGGAGATTTCTGCTGATATGAAGAGGATATTTCATCTCTATAGGCCAGCGCACTCCATCAGAAAATTGGTCATTTAATTGTTAATTTTTTTAAAGGGAAAAGAAATTTTCTGTCTTCTGCAATTTAATTGTTGAATTACTAGTTCAAATCTCGTTTTTCAAAAAAAGAAAAAAAAAACTTATGTTTTGTGCGCACGCTGTAAAATGATGACCATGACATTTAATTGGGGACATAGTGATTGAGTCGTTTTATGAGAACATGGCAGCATTTTGATCATAAATCTTTGAGATATGGTAGCGCTTATTTGATATCAGATCTTAGCCAAATATTGCACATGGCCTTCACTTAGAAAAGGAGGTGATTCAAATCGTGCTTCTCTATTATCCTTAGTTCCACATTCAGATGGCCATTGTGCCTAGATCGTGCTTCCATTTTTAGTGGTATTCATATCTGTTGCTTAATGCCTATCGTAGCCTACACACACACACAATCTCTTTTACCAAACAAATCATAGTCCTCTAGTGGTTCAGTTCGGCAAGTATTGACCCTTGGATACACTTCATTGCATTTTGGTGGTGATACATTCTCGAACGCCTCTCTCTATGGTCAGAGTTTATCAGAGCATAAACACAACTCCAACAGTGGTACCTCAGCTCCCCAGCTCAACGGATCTATATTCTCAAGCAATTTTCGATCTGAATGACTTTTGAGTTCTTATTTCTAATTTGAATATTTATCTTTCACGGCATCAACAATTTTCGCATCAATTGGTGTCAGACTATGCGTAATTATTGTGGTATACGACTGGTATGTAATTATGACTGGTTGTGTACCAACCATTTTTTGATAACTTCAGTGCAAATGTTGTGGTGGATGGAAACATAGTGAACCTTGGTGCTGATAAAACGCAGAGTGCAGTTAAAATAAAATAAAAACGCAAATAGAATATCACAACCATCTTTGATTCATAAATACTTGAATGTGGTAATTTTATTGATACAATTGTAATTCTCTGGAGTAGACCTGGTTATATAATTGTAGTTTTATAACTGTAGGTTTACATGCAACGCTCAATGAATATATATTAATCGATACTAGTTGGGCCATACACCTCAGGTATATAAAATGATTCATGTCATATTTATCAGCCTCCAAAGATAAGAACAAGTATATCAAATGATTCGTGTCCATTATTAGGACAAAGTAAATTGGCTACTATCTCTTATGGTGAGATTTTGGATATATTGTAATCAATCCCTCTTTATGCAGTGATTTTTTTTGGGGGTAACAAAATTTTTTGTAACTCAAAGTAATTTTATTTTGAGAGGGGGTAATTTGCAAGAGCATTGTAAGGAGTAAAATTTTGAAAGTTACCTAGAATTTGACTAGAGCCATGTGCAAACCTCGGTCATTTTTCTCCTACTTCAACGACTATACGAAGGTCAAGGCCAAGCCCCGATAGATCGTTTTTTGTGTGATGCATGTGGTGTGTTGCTCATCTTGATATTTTTTTCTTGATTCTTTTTTGTGCAAAGATTCAGCAATGTTGAAGTTAATTAATTTGTTCTCTAACTCCAATAAACTTGAAGGCACAAAATCATACAAGACATGGAAACGCCTCATTGAAAGTACTCTCATTCATAACGAACTTTGGTGTGATATATGTAATGAATATACTAAGCCAAATAAACCTACAGATGCAGCCACATTAGCAAAATGGGAAATTAAAAATGCCAAAGCATTAGCACTCATCAAATCTCCAGTTAATGATGAGATGTATGTCCATATTGAAAATACTATTGATGCATGGTCTGCTTTGAAAATTTTTAAGGATCTATTTGATACTCAGCCTAAATCAAAGAAAGTTGATATTCAATTAAAGTTGCTCCAACAGAAATTAACTGAAGGAGGTGATGTACATGAATATATTTCCAGACTTAAGAACATTAAGTAGGAAATACTAAATGTTGGTTTTCAAGTAGTAGATGATAGTTTCATGACCACAATTTTAATTGTCGGATTGCCTTCTTCCTATACACATTTTTTGGAAACTTTACAAGTAACTGGAAAGTTAGACAAGCTTACGTTTGATGAGCTAAGTGAAATGTTATCTCAACACAACAAAACTTTTGGAAAGAAAAAGCAAGTTGGGGAAGATGTTTTTTTCACAGAAGCCAGCACAAGTAAATATTCAACTGACAGTTCTAGAAGAAGAGAAAGAGGACATTTTGTACAAGGTTGTGGTCGAAGCCAAAGTAGAGAAAACAATTTTTCAGAAAGGATCAATTTTCAAGGCATAGGAAACAGTCAAGGCAGAGGGTTTTTTCAAGGAAGAGGAAATAGTCAATGAAGAGGTTATTTTCAAGGCAGAGGACAAACTCCAAACAGAGGTCAAAATAGAGGCAGAGGAAGATATTTAAGTCAAATTGTTTGTAGAAGGTGTAACAAAGTTGGTTATTATGCAGAAGATTGTCAAACTTCCATTGATAAAATTTCCAAGTTTCATCAAAACACAACACAGTTTGCAAATGATTGAGATGATGATGGTTCAGAATATGTCTTTACCTCATCTTCAGCATTACATATTTCCACCAATTTTCAAAGTGATTATGAAGATGCTTGGATTTTAGATTCAAGAGCATCTCAACACATGACTTTCAGGCGTGACTTCTTTTGGAATTTTCAAGAATGCCATCTTAATTCTATCTTTCTTGCAGATAATAGCAAACATACTCCTTATGGAAAAGGTGTAGTTAAATTTTATTTACCTGATATTGGAGAAAGAATGATTTCAAATGTATGGTATGTACCAACCTTTAAAAAGTATTTGTTGTCTTTAGTCACGATTCGAGAAGCAGGACATTAGTTGATTATGGAAGATGGCTTAGTTAAGATTAATTCAGTCAAACAAAACATGAAAATAGTGATGACAGGTTATGAAGATGGAAAACTATTAAGGATGAAAGGGACAGTTATTCCAAGACATTTTGACTTTGTAGGAGCAGTAAGCACAGGTATTTCGCCCATAATATTGTGGCATGTGAGATATGGACATCTCAACTTTGAAAGTCTCTCTCAATTGCAAAAACAAGGGATGGTTAAGGGACTTCCAACTTTCAAAAAGGAAAATACAAAATGTGAAGCTTGCATTTATGGAAAACAAAGTCGAGAGAGTTTTCCAACAAGTTCATGGCGTGCAAATAGGCGGTTGCAACTAGTTCAAAGTGATGTTTTTGGACCACTACAAACTTCTTTTGGTGGTTGCAAATATTTTTTACTCTTTATTGGTGATTTCAGTAGAATGAATTCGGTTTACTTCTTGAAGCAAAAGTCAGAAGCATTTGAAAATTTTAAGATTTTTCGTCAACTTGTTGAAAACGAAGTTAAAGAAAATATCGACACTCTCAGGGCAGATAATGGAGGGGAATTCACTTCTAATGAATTCAAAACTTATTGCACAAACAATGGGATAAGAATACATCTTACAAATTTCTACACTCCTCAGCAAAATGGAGTCGTAGAAAGAATGAATCACACCTTGTTAGGAATGGCAAGATCCATGTTAACCTTTAAAAAGTTAAGTTCTACATATTGGGTAGAAGTAATCCATACAGCTATCTACTTAAGGAACATATCTCCAACTGCTTCTTTGGACGGAATCACACCTTATGAAGCATGGTTTGGTTTCAAACCTCGAGTTAAACATCTTAGATTTTTTGGATCAATATGTTATGCCTTAGTTCCGAAAGAAAAACTAACTAAGCTTGACTCGAGAAGCTTGAAATGCACATGATTGGGTATTCTGATGAGAAGAAAGGGTACCGACTTTCGTCCAATGGAAAATTTATTGTAAGAAGGGATGTAATTTTTTATGAAATTGAAAGTAAGAGTGTTGAAGAAATTGAAAGTATTCTTCAAAAGTTAGAAACTAAAGGCAATCAAAGAAAAGGAAAAATGAAAAGTCAACCAAATTCACATAATTGGTATGAACTTGATTTTCCTTCATCTGAAGATGATACATCCAGTCCATTTACATCAACAACATCATTTGGGTCTTCCAGCAGTTCATTAGAATCTCCTAGCAGTGACAGTTCATCTGACAATGATTCTCCACCTCCAACATCTTTAATTGATCGACGAACATCAATTTACATTAATCCAATTTACAATAATGGAAATTCAGATCCCCAAACAAGTGAACATCAACTACCAAAATGGGAAGTTCAACTTTTGAAAGATGTAAGGCCTGATGAGCAGAATAAAACATGAACAAGGGGATCACACAATAGTGAAGGAAATTTTTCCTTGATAGCAAATGATTTTACTGAAACTTCCACATACAAAGAAGAAGTAAAACATAAAGAATGACAACATGCTATGATTAAAGAGTATCAAGCAGTAATTGATAACAACACTTGGAAACTTGTTGATTGTCCTACAAGTGTTAAACCCATAGGATGCAAATGGGTTTACAGAATTAAATACAACCAACATGGAGAAATTGAGAAGTATAAAGAAAGACTTGTGGCTAAAGGTTTTGCGCAGCAGGAAGGCATTGATTATGAGGAAACTTTTGCTCCTACAGCTAAATGGAATACCATCCGATTAACACTTGCATTGGTCGCTTAGAAAGGTTGGAAAGTTCATCAAATGGATGTAAAAAGTGATTTTCTCAGCGGAGACTTACATGAAGATGTATATATGCAACAACCACCAAGTTTTCAAATTGAAGGGCAGGAACATAAAGTCTGCAAATTAATTAAGGCTTTATATGGGTTAAAGAAAGCTCCTCAAGCTTGGTATAACAAAATGGATGAATACCTTCGGAAAGTTGGTTTTCAACGAAGTGAATCTAATGATACTTTGTATATTCATCAACAGGGTCCATATCTGGTGATTCTTGTTATGTATGTAGATGATTTGATCATTGCAAGAAACAATGATGATCATATTGCACAGGTGAAAAAGGGGTTACATGCAAGTTTTAAGATGACTAATTTGGACTACTTCACTACTATCTTGGAATTGAAGTATTTCAACATCCACATCATATTTTCATTTCTCAAAGTAAGTATGCAACAGAAATTCTTCAACGATTTGGAATGCAGGATTGCAAACCATCTCTTACCCCTATGGAACAACACTTGAAACTTTCAAAATTTGAAGTGGGGGAAATGGTAGACAGCACTACTTATAGAGAGTTGATTGGTAGCTTGATTTATTTGACAAACACTCGACCAGATCTATCTTATGCAGTCAGTATTCTTTCACACTTTATGCAACAACCACAGGACAACCACTGGAATGCAACTAAAAGAGTTCTTCAATATATCCAAGGAACAAAAGATTTTGGTCTTCTTTACAAAAAGACTAAAAATTTTGTACTTGGTGGTTTTTCAGATGCCTACTTTGCCTAAAGTATTGATGATCGAGCATTAACATCGGGTTATTTAACGAACATGGGTTCAACAGCAGTGTCTTGGAGTTGTAAGAAATAAGCTACAGTGGCCACTTCTACAGTAGAAGCAGAATACATCTCAGCATCGGAAGCAACATGTGAAATTGTTTGGTTACGCAGTTTTTTGCAGGACTTGGGCATTTCTCAAACAAAATCTACATCATTATTCATCGACAGCTAGTCAGACATTAAGCTTGCCAAGAATATCGTTTTTCATTCAAAGACAAAGCATGTGGAAACCAAGTATCATCATATCAGATCACTCATTGCAAAGGATGTCATCAAGTCAATTTATTGTCCTTTAGAAGATCAGATCTCCGACATTTTCACGAAACCTCTTGGCAGAATAAAATTTACTAATTTCAGGGATGAACTTGGTATCTGTTGTAATGTATCTTTGGATCATAGGAGGGAATGTTAGATGATCCAAAATACAAATATCATAGTTTAAAAAGTTAGAATAAAACAATTATTAATTTAGAATATTAAATTAATAATCTAGAATATTTGATTAATAAATGGAGACATTTAGAAATAGAATATTGTTGTAAAAGATATGACTCTAGAAAGGTGTCATATCTTAGGCTCTAAATTATGAGTATAGTTAGAATATTGTTAAGATAGCATTTATTGTAAATGGACACTTGTTTATTTAATAAGTGATCCATAACTAGAGTTTGTTAGGACATTTAGTTTATATATAGCTCATTGCAAGAGTGTTGAGGTGTTCGGATGTAAACTCTTGCAAATTCTCATATGTAATTTTTTTTCCTATTTAATAAAAGTATGTGTCTGAGAACACTTCTGCCATTATAATTTCCCCGAGTGATGAGTGCATAAATGCAGGCAGAACTAGATCAGTACTTGGAAACTTCAAGATGAAGGAAGTTGGGTGAAGGCACAAGGAAAAACACAGAGACTTATCGTTGTAAGGAAAATTACATATTATAAACATATTCGATCTTGCGGAGGCAGGGTAAGGTAAATATTCTAAGTAGAAATAGCATCCGAACACAAATTCCAAGGAAGTTCTAGGTCTAAGTGAAGGAACCATTATTTTCAAGACTTGATCTCCCTTCCTTACATCACTAGATTTACAAAAATAAAATAAAAAAACATTTAATCCATGCCATATCAAGAACACCTTACGGATTACAAAATTTCTAAAACCATAATACAATTTAACTTATTGAAATTACAAAATTTAGTGAGGAATATCATAACCGAAGGCGATGATGTCGAAGACGTTCTTATGCGCTTGCGCTCCGTCCATATCCCCACTTTCTAACCGTGAAGACATCACCAATACCTCACAACCAACACTAGGGGTACTCTTCTTCCCCCTTAGCCCCTCGAGCCGCAAAGGGGCCATGCACACAAAACCAGAGAAAAATCTAGCTCCCAGCTTGCCTCACAAGGTTGAGCTACCACTCTCGTTTTCGAGCTGAGTATCCCAAATCTCATAAGAAAAACCAGTCAAATAAATTTTGGCAGCATAAATTTACGCATATCAATCATGATCCATTCCTCTTCTTATCCATTACTTTTATAGAATTTTTCTTAGTGACCACTTTCCATTTGCACGTTTAATTCATTTTATTAAAAATCAATTAGGAAATACTCTCCCACATACACTCGTCACACGTTCCCTTAGTTGCACCAAGAAATCACTTATTTAATTTAATTAAATGTCAATTTCCCTCACCCATCCTAAAAGCGCTCCTAAAAACACTCCTAGTTGTCCCTGTATTCCCTCTATTTCCTTTTGAATGACCAACGTCTTTCTAAAACTTAGTTGTGTTTCATTTAGGAAACTTCTTTAGTTAGACTAGACTAGATTCATTTCTATGCTTCCACATTCCTTTTTATATTTATTTCCTTTCTTATCTTAGTTCCAATTTGGTATTCTTTTGCACACATTTATACAATTAAATCTTTAGATATAATATTTCTCTTTTAATTCTTAACTTGATTTTTCTTCATTCCCCTTTTATTAATTTATTATTTAGTTTTTAGTCTTCTTACCCTATTTAGACTTAGGCTTAATTTTTTAACTAGGCTTAGAATTTTTTTAAGGGGATTTTATAATTAATAAAAATTACTCATTCAATAATTTATTTTAAGTCTGACCATGTCAAAACAATTATTTTTTTATAGGCACATAGGTTCATTAACTCACCTTTATTAAAATTGTGACATGCCCTTCAAGACACACTATGTGCTCCAAGGGTGCCACTCACCTTTATTCAAGTTTTATTTATGAAACATGCCCTTCAAGACGCACTACATGCTCCAAGGGTTCCACTCACCTTTGTTCAAGTTTTATTTATGCGACGTGCCCTTCAAGACGCACTATGTGCTCCAAGGGTGCCACTCACCTTTGATTGATTTTGGTATTTGTCCAACCCTTGGAGTTAATACTCCATCAGGTGACCTTATGAGAGACTTAGGGCCTCTAAGGAATAAGGACCATTCCTTATTGCACACCGCCTAGAATCTTCGTGAGTGACGGTCTCAAACTGCCCTCACGACATCATGGATATCTCGAACTAGGTAATTGTTAACCTACAATTCGAGCCATGGCGAGAGTTCTAGTAGGCTCTGGCAGGGCTGTTTCCACACCTCTCCCTCAATATCTAGTTTTTGTGCATGGCCCATTTAGTCCTTATGTGAGTTTGATTAGCAAGTAATCATCAGTCTGTATCCATCAATGAAACACTGTCAATGATCCATAACAACATCATAATATACTTGATCATATGTCACATATGCAAAAATAGAAATACCCAAACCATATATAGTCCAGTCCCTGACTCGATCCAGAGTCCAAGGAGGTCCATCGATGCCATTGACATCCTCAATCTGTCAAGTTCCCTGCACACTCAAGAGAAACTCGTCAATAGCACTTGTCTATACATAGATATCAAATAACATAACATCATAATCCAACAACATCATCATCAGAATCCATAAGTGAAACAGACAACCATATACTAAACCGGATCACTTGCACGTGAGAATATGTTGATTAATTGGGTTGGTTTTCATTGATGTCAACCATTGAAGAAAGTCCGATAGATAATTTTGGTAGCACAATGGTTTGGGTAATGGACCCAATTTTGTTTGATGTATAATGGTATGAGTTTTGATATATTTGTAGGTAAGACTATTCCATATCGATATTACATGTCATTCCCTTTCTGGTGGTATGTGGAACGTCACATGACTCCTCGCGGTTAGAGATTTATGGCCCTGTGAAGTTGGAGAAAGGTTTGGGTAATGGACCCAAGTTTGTTTGATGGATAATGGTATGAGTTTTGATATATTTGCAGGTAAGAATATTCTAGATGGATAGTACATGTCATGTCATTTTTAGTGGTATGTGGAATGTCACATAACTCCTC
>JASDQU010102988.1:134760-147091 GCA_032191745.1 Picea mariana
GTAATCCAACAATTGGTATTAGAGCAGGTGCCTTCAAGAATTAGTTTAACCACTAAAAGGTAGATCATGAAGATCAAAAACATGTATAGACATGGAATACCACATTTTCATGGACAAAAGTATGCATTATGGAGCAGAAGGATGAAGACATATATACAGGCACACGGATTTGAAATTTGGCAATCTGTAGTAGATGGATACAAAGAACCAACAGTTCCGCCAACAAGTGAAAGAGCAATAAAATTCAGTCAAAATAATTCCAAAGCCACAAATGCACTTCTGAATGTCTTGGTGAATTGGTATACACCAAAGTTATGCATTGTAAATCCACTAAAGATATTTGGGACAAAATTCAAAATATTTATGAAGGAGATTCAAAAGTCAAAGCACCAAAGCTTCAAACTTATAGAGGTCAGTTCGAACAACTAAAGATGAAGGAAGATGAGAATATTGCAGCTTACTTCTTATGAGTTGATAAAATAGTAAATGCAATCATAGGAATGGGAGAAGAAATTAAAGAATCTGTAATTGTTCAAAAAGTACTAAGATCTCTTCTTATGAGATTTGATCCTAAGATATCAACACTAGAAGAAAGAGAAGATCTAGACTCAATAAGCATGGAAGAACTACATGAAATCTTCACAGCATATGAAATGAGAATTGAAAAGGAAAATCCATATATAAAAGAAGCATCTTTCAAAACATCCAAAAGGTCAAAGCAAAAGGGAAAGCAAAAACAAAAAAAACATAACAGCAACAGTGACATCTCGGAAGATGATGAAGAAATGGCCAATTTTGTCAAGAGATTGAACAAGGAAACCAATGACAGATATAAAGGTAAGATTCCATTGATTTGTTTTAATTGTTATGGTATTGGTAATTTTTATAACAAATGTCCTCATAAGAAAAATAAGGGGGATGATGAAGATTACTCAAATAGCAAGCAAGGCAAAGGAACCGCAAAGAAAGTTTTCAAGAAAATCTTATGCACCAAAGAAGACATCTCCTCATCAGATGAAGATGAATTCAATGACAGTGAGACAAAAATATTTCTATTCATGGAAGTAGAAGACTCTGATAAAGAAAACACCAAAGAAGAATATGAAGAGGCAAAAGTTGACTACCGAGAAGAATTGTTGACTTCCATAGAAGTTATAAGAAGAGAAAAGAGGAAAAACAAAAACAAGAAGAACTAGGCAGGAAGGAAGACACTCAAGCACTAGAGAATATCATCACAAAATTGAAGGTTCAAATAGAATAATATAAAAGAATTTAAGAAGCACTCAAAGAACAGTTAGAAGAAAGAGACGAGATAATTGGAAATTTGGAAGCAAAGATTGTCACATTTAGAAAGGATCTTCAAAAGAAAAATATGCAGAACATCTCAAAAGTTTTGGATGACATTATCAACATTCAAAGGCCTAATCATGACAAGTCCAGACTTGGATACAATAAGACGGAAAAGGGATCAAGCTCCAAAGCAACAGAACAAGAAACATATAGAAAAAGTTATGCAGAAACAATCAAAGGGGATAGGAAGACCTACAAGGAAGATTACAGGGACACTCCTCCACTGAGAAGATTCAGATTTCATAATCGACGATCAACAGAAACAAATAAGCCTCGGGAAGAAGAAGGATTCATAAGAGTAGCTCCTTTCAGAAGATCTTCAACTCACAGGTATCAAACTATATTTTTTGGTTTATGTTATGCATGCAATAATTTTGGACATAAAGTTGTAAGTTTTAGAACTAATAGCAGGAACATAAACAACTTTGAAAGAAATACACAAAATGGTTATCCAATTAGAAGATCTAGTGAAACATAGAGAAGAAGCTACAACAGGTTGGAATGATTGAGCACTAAAGTGGAATGCTACAAGTGAAATAACTTTAGACACATGGCCAAAGATTGTAGAATGATAGTCTCTCCTAGAGAACCACAACATAACAACAACAGTCACAGACTGGAGCCTCAGAAGATAGCATGGATAAGAAAGCAGAATCAATATAGCAATGAAGAATGCACATTCTCTCTACAAGCTAAGAAGAAGAATTGTGGTTGGTATGTTGACAGTGGTTGTTCATAACACGAAGAACAAGTGAACAAAGACCAGGTCCCAGAGATCGCAAGACTGGAAATAAAATGAGATGAAGAAAATTCTACAGAGAAAAGGAAAGATGAGGGATACAAAAAGGTTTGGAAAATAACTAAAAGAAAAGAAGGACATGTAAATAAGGAACGGGTTCAAGAGATTGTACTTTCAGGCACTGTAGTGAGAGATGTATCCGCAGACAGAAGGAAATAAGTCAAAGCTCAGAGAGATGATGAATCTACCAATGAAGATGATGATGAATACACATCAGAGCAAGAATTGTTCTGAGCCATCCGAATTAGAGACTCCCAGATTATATGAATAATAGACAGGGGGAGTCTATGTGGTAGTTGAGACAGACCAGAGAACCATCCTACAAGCATCTTGCAGAGTTTGAGTAAACATAGTAATTCTCAAAAACAACAATGACAAAACTCCCTGCGAGCTATGGAAAGGAAGTGCAGACAACAACCTCTACATCAAGGTAACTCAAGATAGTATTTTATTAATTGAAAATTATGTTGATGATATTGTTTTTGGAAGTACTAATGATAGGTTAAGCCAGAAATTTGCAAAGGACATGCAACATGAATTTGAATTGTCATTACTCGAAGAACTATCCTTCTTTCTGGGTCTTCAAATACGTGAAAGCAACCAAGAAATTTGTATTTCTCAAACTAAGTATATCAGAGAAATGATAAAGAAGTTTGGAATGGAAGAGTATAAACCAGTTACCACTCCTATGAAAATCAATTTCAAGTTGAGCAAAGATGATGATTCAAAGTCTACAGACCAGAGGAAATACAGGTCAATGATTGGTAGCTTACTATATGTGACAGCATCCAAACCATATGTAATGCAGGCAGTTGGACAGGTGGCACGATTTCAAGCAACACCAAAGGAATCACATGTATTAGCAATAAAGAGGATTTTCAGATATCTCAAAGGAACATAAGAGTTTTGATTATGGTATCCAAAAGGAAAGGATCTATCACTTATTGCCTACACAGATGCATATTGGGAAGGTTTCATTGATGACCGATGAAGCACCAATGGAGCAACGTTCTACTTGGGTCAGTGTTTAGTATCATGGCTAAGGAAGAAACAATCACCAATATCCTTATCTACAGTCGAGGTAGAGTATATTGCAGCAGTAGAATGTTGTACACAGGTTCTATGGATGAAACAAATTCTGACAGATATACAGGTTGAGTATGATGATCCCATTCCTATCTATTGTGATAATACAAGTGTCATCGGTATCTCAAAGAACCCGATTATGCACTCCAAGATGAAGCACATTCCAATCAAGTACCTCTTTCTAGGGGAAAAGGTTACGGAGAAGAACATCAGAGTTGAATATGTGGGCACAAAATAACAAGTGGCATACATCTTTACAAAACCGCTTCCACAAGAAGACTTTGAGTATCTACGCGAGAGACTCGAAGTAATTTCTACTCCAAAATGAATGATTTTTAATGAGTATCTTATATGTCTTAGATTTACATGAGGAAACACCATAAAGAGGATATTTCAAGTTGGAAGATCAGTTTCAGGAAGAGTTCAGTGAGAGGGAGTATCCCCAAGGATAGTTCAGTCAGAGGGAGGAACCCCAAATGGAAAGATACCTTTGCCATTGATGACAAAGGGGGAGATATTTATCAGATGAAAAGGTAAAGTTAAAGAGGGAGCATGAGTGACATGACTTTAGTATTTCATCATAGTGTTTCCATCAGTGCCAAAGGGGGATATTTTTTATTAATTGGGTTGGTTTTCATTGATGTCAACCCTGGAAGAAAGTTTGATAGTGAATTCTGGTAGCACAATGGTTTGGGTAATGGACCCAAGTTTGTTTGATGGATAATGGTATGAGTTTTGATATATTTTTAGGTAAGACTATTCCATATGGATATCACATGTCATTTTATTTCCGGTGGTATGTGGAACATCACATAACTCCTCACGGTTAGAGAGTTATGGCCATGTGAAGTTGGAGAAAGGTTTGGGTAATGGGCCCAAGTTTGTTTGATAGATAATGGTATGATTTTTTTATCTATTTTTAGGTAAGAATATTCTATATGGATAGTACAAGTCATGCCATTTCCAATGGTATGTGGAACGTCGCATAACTCCTCATGGTTAGAAAGTTATGGCCATGTGAAGTTAGAGAACCCTCATGAGTCATCTAGAAGCCCCAAAAGGTCAAAGTAGTCAAAGTGGTTTAAGAGATTTTAGAACGTAAATAATAAAGTGAAGTGATGAGTGTACTATAAGTCAAAGTCAATAAAAAATAAATTATTTAAATAATAAATTTAATGGAGAAATTATTAAGTTGACAAGTGGTTAGAAGTGGGTTAACCCTAAAATAAGGAAAGTGGGTTAAGATGGTTAAAAAGTAACCCCTTGAGGAAGCTACATGAAAGTATAAATAAGAGGCAAGGCTCTATAATTTTAATCACACTTGAGCATATTTAATATATACAAATACTGAGGTAACCAAAGGATACCTAAGCCGAATTTCAGAGGAAAGGTGAAGTAAAGAAGGCCGAAATTCAAGGGAGGATAAATTATTTTGATGATGCTTTCTAAGGTATGTTATTTACAGGTCATCTCACCATTTTCACAATAATTTTTTTTCTAGAATGATTCAGACCATGAAATTGGGAGGTCGTTGAGGAAACATATCCAAGTAGCTATTCTACAAATTTCATCTTGTGGTTCATTGTATTTTTGGATTTACACTCCGTGGAAAATAAGGTTTGTGGCTAGTCCTGAAACTAATCGAAAATAGGTATTTCAGGTAAAAATGGCATAACTTCTTCATAATAGATTCAAATTCAGTAAGACAAAATATGTTGGTTAGAGTACAGTATTTAGTATTCTTTGTAGAATTTTCAGATCCATACAACAAATATTCTGTGCGGGGCATGCTCTACAAGTTCACTCTCTAGAATAAGACAGAATTCAACAAGGTATGTCATTTTTGTTATAACTCCTTTTCTGAGAGGTTCCAAGTAGTGACACCTGGAGGAATTGCACAAAACACACTGAAGAACATTGTATACTATTTTCATATCTTTATTCATTACATGTACATAGTTATGATTATTTCAAGTTAGGGTTGTTGACTAATCCAAAACTAGTCATGTGAGACTAAAGTAAAGTTTGATGAAAATGATAGTCTCTTGTTGTTAAAGTTAAGGAAGTTTTGCAGGTATGTGATAATATACACTAGGTGTATTACAGAATTACAAATCATATTTGGATGATGAAATTGATGAGGTCTTTTGGTTGAGGTACATGTTGGGTACATGGTTGAGACAAGTAGTTGATGAGTTGGCACATACATGAGGTGTATAGTTGATGATGTTGGTACATCTTGATAAGTCATAGTTGATGAGTAGTTGATACATGATTGGTACATACTTGGTACATGGTTGGAGGCACTTGTTAGTAGTATTATGTTTTATGGATGATGTAGCATACTTGTATTGGTATATTATTAGAAGCACATATTGATCTTGGTGATGATTATGAGTTGTTGTGGTATGCTTGGTTGATGCACATCTTTGAGAGTTGTCTTGGTGATTGATCTTGGTGAGTAGATCTGATTTGGTTGATAATATTGATGAGACAAGTTGTTGTGATAGGTTGTTTGGACAGGTTGTTATGACATGTTATTTGTATAGGTTTGGTGCATGGTTGATGCACTTGTTCATGGTATAGATTAAGGTACAGGTTGATTCACTTTTTCATGGTACAGGTTGGTGCATGGTTGATGCACTTGTTCATGGTACAGGTTGGTGTACATGTTGGTGCATGGTTGATGCACTTGTTTATGGTACAGGTTGAGGTACATGTTGATGCATGGTTGATACATGGTTCAGGTTATTGGTACAGGTTTTTGGTGCAGGTTGATTGGTACAGGTTTACAGCAATATATCTCACAGTGATAGTGTGACATTGGTTCCATCATTCTACTTCTATGTCAGGGCAGTTGGACGGGGAAAGGACAGGTGGTTGTAGCCACCTTTCGGTTGTAGTCGGAGAACATAGGGGGTCGTAGCCTTCTTCTGGTTTTAGCTAGAGAATTGGGGAGTTGGAGCTTCCCTCAGGTTGTAGCCTAGGGTTGGAGCCTCCTTCTAGTTGTAGCTGGAAAACAAAGGAAGTTGGTTCTTCCAGTGAATGTAACTCTTAAAGACATATAAGAAAAGGCATTATGTGGTTTTCTCCCGCTTTGGGTTTCCACGTAAAAACACTGGTGTATTGTGTATGTGTATGATTGCTCATTTGTTCATTGTTTATTTACTCTGCAACTATTGGATGATAATGCTACATTGATATAACACTTGCATATTGTGGTTAAAAATTATTTAATTCCTCTCCTACTGATTCACTCCCCCTCTCAGTAATCCAACAATGTCCTCAAAGAATAAGTCAAATCATGTGCGTGCAAGAGTGGGATGTTACATACACCCCCTCTTGTTTTAAACTTTGTACCAAAGTTTCACAATATATATGTGTCGTAAATAAAGTATCTGACAAGATCTAAATCTCTAACTATCAAACAAAAATGGAAATTGTTAGCGCATATCATATGTTTCCTCCCAGGTAGCCAAGTATGAACTATAATTGTCCCACTGGACCTTGACTTGATTGACTGTTCGACGACGTAGATGTCGAATACGATGGTCCAGAATGTAGATTGGATCCATCGTGAGCGCACCCTCGTCCGACACCTGCAAAGAACTCATGTCAATCACATGTGTAGGATCACTAACATAATGTCTCAAAACAGATACATGAAAAAAATCATGCATACGCCTAAAAAAAAGAGGCAAGGCTAGTCGATAGTCCATTGGCCCTTTATTTTCCACAACCTCGAAAGGTCCCACAAACCTAGGAGAGAGTTTAGCACCCTTTTCAAACTTGATTGAACTCTTGTGTGGTTTCACCTGCAAAAAGACTCGATCACCAACTTCATAACTACGGTCAACGTGATGTGCATCGGCATAACTCTTTTGTCGATCTTGTGATTTCTTAATCCTTTATCTTATCATTTGCATTTGTTCTTCCATTTCTTGGATCACTTTGGGTCCTACCAGGACCCTATCCTCCAGTCAATCCCATCTCAAAAGCGTCTGACACGATCGCCTGTAAAGAAACTCAAATGGCGCCATCTTAATGGTGCTTTGATAGTTTTTGTTGTATGAAAACTCTACCAATGGAAAGAACTCCTCCCAATGCTTATGTTGGTCCATCACATACATACGCAACATATCTTCCAAGATTTGGTTTGTTCTTTTTGTCTGCTTGTTTGTCTCTGTGTGATATGTGGTACTAAAGTTAAGTTGGGTTCCCAAGGCCTCTTGGAAACTAGTCCAAAATCCTCTTGTAAACATCAATCCTCGATCAGATATGATCATCTTAGGAATGCCATGAAATCTCACTATCTCGTTGATAAAAAATCTAGCCATGTCTAGAACCTAATACGTCATACGCACTGGGATAAAATGTGCACTCTTCATGAGAGTGTCTACTAACACAAAAATCGAGTCGTGCCTCCTTCTCATTAGCGGAAATTCCACAATGAATTCCATTGAAATGACATCCCATTTTGATTCTAGAATAGTTTGTGGTTGTAATAATCCTGTCGGATGTCTATGTTCAGCCTTCACTTTTTGATATTCTAGACATCTCGCCACGTAGTTGACTATGTCTGCCTTCATTTCTTTCCAGAAGAATAAGGGTTTAAGGTCTACCCTCATCTTTGCGACTCCTAGATGAGCCATCTACACTGCTCTATGAGCTTCGTTTAAGATCAAAATTATCAACTCATCGTTAGGTGGTACATAAATCTAGTTATTAAACCTCATTAATCCATTGTTGTCCAAAGTAAATCCCGCAATTTTTGGTACCAACATGGTGTATTGCCCAATATTTTTCTTAACCTCTTTATACTAGTCATCGTCGTGCTATATAGTTAGAATATTTTCACGAAGATTCGTCTGAAGAGGTATCACCAAAAATATGTGTGGTCTCTGACTCAACGCATATGCCACTCTGTTCATTGTTCCTTTTATGTAGGTAATCTCAAAATCATACTCGCTAAGCAGTTTCGATCAATGCCTTTGTCATGAGTTCAAGTCACTTTGCATAAAAATGTGTTGCAAACCATAGTGGTCTGCTTTTAGTTCGAATTTATGTCCAATCAGGTAGTGTCTCCACACTCTCGAGGAATACACAATGGCCAACAACTCCAAATAGTGTGTCACATAGTTATCCTCATGTTTTCTTAGTTTCCTAGAGATGTAAGCGATCACTCGACCGTCTTGCATCAAAAATCCACCTAATCCTTCCTTGGATGCATCTTTGCATACCAAGAAGTCCTCGTCCATGTCAAGGAATTTTAGTATCGGGGATGTATTCAACAACTCCTTGAGCCTTCGAAATGCTTCCGCGCATTTCTTGGCCCATACAAACTTCTTGTTTTTCTTCTGTAATTCCATAATCGTATTTGTTATCTTCAAAAAATCTTCGATGAACCGTCGATAATATCCAGCTAAACCCATGAAGCTACGTACTTCTAGGGAATTCATCGACGCAATCCATTCCATAATAGCCTCCACCTTCATTGAATCCACAGTGATACCTTCACCAAAGATAACATGCCATAAATAATGAATCCTCAATTGATAAAAAGAGCATTTCGACAGTTTCTCGTATAATTTGTTCTCTCATAAACACTATAGTACCAAGCACAAATGTTTGTCATGTTCTTCCATCGTCCGAGAATATATCAAAATTTCATCAATGAATACTTGAACAAACTTGTCCAAGTATTCGCAGAACACCCCATCCATTTAGCTCATGAATACCCATAGGGTTTTTTTCAGTACAAATGGTAAAACGATAAACTCATAATGTCCAAACCTCGTCTTGAATGCGATCTTAGGAATGTCTTCCTCCTTGATCCGTAACTGGTGATATCCTAATCTCAATTCAATCTTCGAAAACATCGCCGCGCCTTTCATTTGATCAAACAAATCGTCTATTATTGTCAACGGATATTGGTTCTTGATCGTTTCCTTGTTCAATTGACGGTAGTCAATGCAAAGTATCCATGACCCATCCTTCTTTCGTATGAAAACAACAAGTGCACCCCAAGGTGACACACTTGGACATAAAAGTCCTAGGTCCAGTAACTCCTTCAATTTAATTTTCAACTCCTATAACTCATGGGTCGACATTCGATAAGGCGTTCTTGTTATCGGTTCAGTTCTAGGTTTTAAGTCGATGGTAAATTCCAATTCCCTTTTGGGCAGAAAACCTGGTAACTCTTCTTGGAATACGTCCGCAAAATCTCGTACTACCAGAAGCTTTTCTAGTCCTTCCACCATGCCCTTGTCATTTAGTGCTAATATTGCATATAGCTTGCATCCTTTGTGCATACTCTTCTGTAGTTGTAGGGAAGAGATTAACCTTAGGGAAACTCCCTGGTTTCTTCCTACAATCACTCATCTATGTCCCTCGTGATCGATTAAACTCAACTATTTTGTCTTACAGTTGAGTATCGCATCATGCGATTCCAACTAGTCCATATCGATCACGACGTCACATGATCCTAAGATTGTGATGTACAGGTTGGCATTCGTAACAAAATCTCCCATGTTAAGGCTACAGTCCATAACCTTTCCTTCCAACCTTGTGCTTGGCTCTTGAAGCCATTTCCACGTAGCTAAACTCATCCTATTCAACTTCCTTTACCTTAATTATTTTTAGCATTGCACCAGAAATAAATATCTTTGTAGCACCTAGATCTATCAAAATACTAAAGGTCTGGTCAGTGATGGTACTTGGGCGTCTCGAGCACAGTATACTGGTACTCGGTCTGGTGGTTATTCACAGCTGCATGAATTCGGTGGGCCTTGCCCAAATCTCCTATTGTAGTATGTTCGGTCGACCCAGTTTCTTTGGCCCTCTCAACCGGAAAGTCACACTAGTAATGTGGCTCCCCACATATCCAACATATGTTCTTCGGTCCAGTACTCATGGTCCCCAAAGCACAATTTGATGGCCCACTAGCCTGAAACCTTGGTTGGTTTTGTCAAACAAGCCAGAACTATTACTGTTGCGGACGACGTTATTGTTTGTGTTGTGGTCCTTTGTAGGGAGTCTATTTTTGAGGCGTTGGTCATCGTGGTGTCGTGAACATGGATACTCTTGAAGTTCCTCGATACCCTAATGCATTTCTAGCTAGTGCCTGATGTTGTTGCGTACCATATGTCGCCTATCTCGTCGGTCTCGTAGGAGTCCTGCTCTGACCCTTGCTGATCATGTCTTCCTCAGCTATGAGGGTCTTCTGGACAGCATCATGCAATGTCTGAGGCATTAGTATCCTCACTTCCACACAAATGTTTAAGTTAAGGTCGAACACAAAGTTGTTGACCTTAAGCTTCTCGGTGTTCAGATGTGGAGCATACCTAAGAAGCTCCATGAAATGGGCCTCGTACTCAGGCTTCGTACGACCACCCTGTCGTAAGGCATTGAACTCATTGAGTTGGTGCTCAATGAATTCCTCATACAAACTCTCACAGAACCTCTCCTCAAATAGTTCCCATGACACGTCTTCTACGGCCATGTTTAGTTGTGGCAGGAGCGTCTTCCACAATAGAAGAGCGCTCCCCTTCATCTGAAAGACCTCCATGCGAACTTTAATGTTTGAGGTGTAGTCGCAAAGTGAAAATCACATCACCATGTTCTCCAACCATTCCTCGGTGGTTGTGCCATCTGTGTCACCCAAGAACGCGGGAAACTTGACTTTCTTGAGTTCTCGACAAACGCTACCAATACCGACTGGGGCATGTTGTTTCCCTCAAGGGGTACAAGCGCCCAAGCCTCATCTCTATCTAGACGGATAATCAATGCCTGTGACATCCTCTGAAAGGACCTCATCAACCCAAACACATATTCCACAACAATATGTTCTTGTCCAATGACTTTTTCTTCTCCTTGGGAGTTAGACCCCTCTAGCGTGGATGTTACTGGAGGTGTCATGCCTCCTCCCCTAGCACCATGTCATCTGCCTCTGCGGTGTCCTCTAACCATGATTACCTGCACGGACACAATTCAATTTAATTATAATCAATTATTAATCAAGTGTTTATACAGTGGAAGGCGTAATGATCCTAAGTCGTGGGGTTGAACCCACTCTGATACCATATGTAACAGCCCTTCGTTACGCCTAAGAAAAGTCGAAGCGCAAAAGGTAAAAAAAAAATTGCATTAAGAATTTAACATCAACACACGATCATGGAAACGCATATTCAACAACATCATAAGTAAAGTAGTACATGTTACTCATCATGGAAATCACTAACGACGCAATTAACGCATCAACGAAGAATAGTGACATATAAACATAAATATCATAGCAGATTAGCACATCATAAACGCTTGAAGCAAATTACAACAACATTCAATTAGATAAAGAATATAAAATGACTTCCCGCCCAACCTACCCTACAATTTTAGGACCTCCAGGACACATAGGAAACGCTCAAGCCTGAGTTCCAATTGATTTTAACCATTTAAGGTCTCAGGGTTGGCAAATGTTCTGAGGAACAAGGAGGTTTCTACATCCCACTAACCCAATCAATCCAAGCTACTAGCTAAATCAACAACATCTATGATTATTTATTTAATCAATCCATCAATCCTAAACATCAATTAACCATGGTGCAAGGGTAATCATTATCATTATCAATCACACATCAACGTTTAATTATTCGCGCATGCGAGAGTACACAATTCTAGAACAATCACCCATCAACTTAAGTAATGGCACAAGAGAAAACTAGTTTCCAAATCAGTCATACATATACATAATTTCATGACGCAGATTAGTTAACATTAAATTCAAGGTGTAAGGAAGAATGATGAAGCAATCACATGCCCACTTAAATTAAGGCACGCAAGTAAATTTTATTACTATACTAATCATCTAGTTGAGGCGCAAGGTAACATCGCCATTAGGAAGCTCTGAATCTGGGAGAAATTTTTAATGCCACGCACATAGAAAATTTGGGGATTAATATGGCCAAGAGTGAGTTCGAAAAGGGCACATATCTTAAACCTCTTTACAATTTTCCTGAGATAATTTTGTTCAAGGAATGTTAACACGAGATTTTAATGGAAAAATCTGTGGATATGTAGGTAGAGATTTCATTTCTTTAT
>JASDQU010102988.1:158818-188488 GCA_032191745.1 Picea mariana
TTCTCTATCCATGGTAGAGGCCGAGTATATAGTAGCAGCAACAGCATGTTGCACACAAGTTCTTTGGATGAAGCAAAATTTGAAATATATTAAGGTAGAATATGATCACCCGATCTCAATTGTGACAACACAAGTGCAATAAATATCTCAAAGAATCATATTATACACTCAAAAGAAAAGCATATTCTAATCAAGTATCACTTCTTCAAAGAAAAAGTAGCAGAACAAAATGTCAAGCTGGAATATATTGTCACCAAATAACAGAGTGGATATTTTCATAAAACCCCTTCCCTTGCGGAGAATCCCTTTTCCATTGATGTCAAAGGGGGAGAGCTGCAGACAAGGGGGAGAATTCTTTCTATGCCTAGTGGACTATGTGTTTCACTACAAGATTGCCATCAATGACAAAGGGGGAGATTGTTGGAATTATTTTCATTCATGTCAAAGGATTAATGATGTCATTAATTTCATATTATGGAATTAAAATACACAACGTTACCAAGATATATATATATATATATTGAAAAGGGGGTGCATGTGAAAAAAATAAAAAGTGAAATGGTGGTTTCAAACCCATGGGTTTGGGGTATTTTCCCATGTATTGGGAATTAATTATTTAATTAAGGGACATGTCCCTTGAAGGGTTATGAAAAATTATAAAAATAGAAAGCATTGAGAGAAAGTAAGTGTGTGAAAAAAGGATTAGCAAAGATTGAATGGCGAAATCAGTTTCATGTCATCTTGGAACTTTCACTATAACTTATTTTATGGGATGTTTCAGACCCTGAAACTTTGCAAAGACAGAGTAGAGATCTTGGTGTACATGTGGTAAAAATTTCATATTTTGGTTCTCTATAATTTTGGAGATATGTCATGAGGAAGTTAGGGTTCCTGAATGCTCCTAAAATCAATTTCAAACATGTCAGTTTTCCATTTTCACTATAAATTCTTTTATGGGACTCTTTAGACTATGAAAATTTCATAGAATATAGGATACGTATAGAAGTAACTCGGGTAACAATTTCATAATCATATTTGCAAAATTGTATATGTTTCATGTTGTATAATTTCATTCTTGGGAAGAGCCCAAAAACAACAAGCTTTGAGAAAGTTACCATTTGGAAATTCAAATTTTGGTCAAACCTGGTGAAGGAAGAAGTAGCAAAAAAGATTCAATGAAGGTTGGTGTATCTCACACAAATATATTGGTGTCTCTTGATAATTTGGTGCTTGGTGGTGTGGATTAGTGTCTTCAATAGATTGGTGTCTACAAAGATCTGTAAGAGTAGGTTGGTGTCGCTCAAACAAAGAGATTGGTGTCTCTTGTAAAGTTGGTGCTTAGCAGTGGGGATTGGTGCCTCCAGTAGATTAATGTCTATAAATATTTATAAGAGTAGGTTGGTGCCTACCAAGATTTGTACTAGTGGGGATTGGTGTCTCTAGTAGGTTGGTGCCTATATAAAAATATAAACATATTTTGTTTGGTTTTCGCCCAAAAGGGTTTCCATGTAAATATCATTTTCCATGTTATGCAATTAATAGATCTCATATGTGATTGTTTTCTTATGGTTGATGAATGTTTGAAAAAGTAAAAAAAAATCTTATACTGATTAACCCCCCTTTCAGTATAAGTGTGTGCTCAACATTTCTTCCATGTTTAGATTTGACCTTTTCCATTACGCTTGGGTTTGGTATACATGGTGTTGATTCTATGAAGAGATCCACTTCCATCAATAGGATACAATGGCATGCAAAACCTAGTACCAAATTCCTTCAATACTAGCCACATGAACCCAACAAAAATGGCATGCAAATTCTAGGTTATCCCATAGATTTTATCCTGCACTTGTAGAGGAAATATTTTCATAAAATAAACCAAGGAGGACTAAGCCAATATAAGGTAGAAAAGAACAGGGTTCTCATAACACCATAAAAAAACATGCAAAAAAATTAGGTCTAAGTCAATAATTTTCCCTTCAAACACCATTAATAATCAAGGAGAAATTACCCAGAGTGTCAAAGAGAACTAGGACATTCCCCATTGAAATCGGATGCGAGAATATCCATTGTTAGACTTGATCAACATTTACCAATGGTTGATCCACTAGATGTTGGAAAATTGGTTGTCATTGATGTGAACCCTAGAAGAAGTCCATTGGCCTCTAGAAGTGACGGGTGTATTTGAAGAAGTCTCTAAAGTGGTCCCCTTATGGCGTAACTTTAAGCATGGCTCTCACAGAAAGATGCTTTGAAGAAGTCTACAAGAATCCCTAGAAGTATGGTTAAGTGGTTAAGCAGTTAAAAAGCTCTGAAGGTGTGTCATGAAGCCCAAAGTTGATTGAAGAAAAAGAGGGTGAAGGACATTGAAAATGGATGTTGTTGTTCCAGAGTCTGTACTTAAGGCTTAGAAGTACAGTGTCTAGGCATCCAAAAGTGGGTAAAAGGTGGAGAAGAGAGAAACATCAACCTTCGGCAAAGGAAACTAGGGAAGATTTCTACGTTGGCATTGTCTAGCTTCCAACTGTTCCTAGATAGTTATATATTGTTCAATGGATGCCCATGAACGTTCAAGTTCGACCCAGTTAGTAGTTGTTTTAATAATAGTATCGAAAAGGTTTAAGGCAATGTGCATTTGGTTTGATAATCCGGGTTCGATATTGGGTTGTGTCGGTACAGGGACAGTCATGGAGGAACAGTAAAAGTAGGAAAAATTTCAGAGAGAGATTAAGTACTGTCTTAATTTGGCCATGTAAAAGAGAATTCACGGTTTCGGAAATAAAATGGGATGCAAATCAAAGGCTCTTTCCCTTAACTGTGTTATATTTTAATAAAATGTATGAGGTGGAGGGGAAAAACATTTAGTTGTCTATAATATAAGGCTCCTATCAAGGGAGAATCTCACGTATAAACAGGAGAGGAAAACTATAAGGAAATAACCGATGTAGCAAAGAATATATATAGACTTCTGAAAGTGTTGACTGGTCTTACACCCACTGATAGCTGGTACAGAGGAAAAACAGTAAACAATTACAGAAAACCAAAATTCATTCGCTATAGTAGTGGTCGTACTAAATTATAATGAAGCATTCATCAGTTATGAATATGAAATGAAATGAAATATGAGATACAAGAGAACAAACTCATAACACAGTTGTGACGGAATTGAGAATCTTCAGATTTTCTTTGTATTAACTCTCAAAGATGTAAAAACTCTGTTACAATCGACACAAAAAGGTCCATCCTTTTTCTTTTCTTTATGTGGTATATTTATACAGTTTTACAAATAACACAGAATCTCAATCGTCACAAAATTTTGGTTATGACAGGGAGGAGAGCAATCGCTCCATTTCTTCGTCTCTGTCTTCACTTGGTGCCAGACGTTTGTCCTCGCGCGTGCTTGGTACAGGCGACACATCTTTCAACCAACTGAGATATCAGCCGCGAAGGTTCTGCTTGATAGCTGGTTTCAAAAAAGTAACACTCTCGGGCTAATTGTGGCAGCCTGTCTTCCATCTGTTCGTCTATGATGTCAATGGTGCATAATTCTGTGCTTGGGCTAATCATGCATTTGTCTATCTGGACTATGTCCACCATAGTCACTTGGGAAATCTCGGTCGAATCTCTTTCCTCTTTTTCCTTCAGATCAAGTGAGATTTTTTCCATATCCATTTGCATCATCGTCTCGACATTATCTCCGCCCTCAATGCCTAGGAGATCGCCGTCTATAGAACTAAAATCCTCTTCTAAGGAATTCGTTATCTTTTTGGCTTGCTGCTTGCCTCTGGCGATGTTGTGTTCCCATTCTTTTAATAGAATGTTTCCTCTGGTTTGTTCCGAAATGGTGAACCTGGGAGTACTTCCCGAACCCATGTTATTTGTGGCTATCACAGCCTCTTGGAAGGTGACCCGTGTTGCTTCAGCTTCCCTTTCTCTGGCAGATAAGTTCTCTGAAACCCGATTAACCAGCAAGCAATTGTCCTAAATCTCCCCTACTTTGTCAAGCAATTTTCGTTGAGCCGCAGAGACTCTGCCCCAAATCTCCATCACCTGGGACTGAAACATGCCAATATTTATCGCTTTTCTTTCATCGATTTCCACCCTAGCCTGCAATTGTTGTATCAAATCTCTTTTCTTGCTCGCTTGCATCTGACTATCTCGGACTACCAGCTATGCTTGTTCTAGCTTAGTCTTAAGTAGCTCTATCTTGTTTTTATCAGCCAACCTGGCCTACTCTATTCCTACGCTTGCCTGGTCCTTGGCAGTTTCTGTTGTTGTGGCTAGTCTGGCTTCAAGGATCTTGATGAGGCAATTTTTTCTTTTCAGCTGGTTTTTTAGAAGGCCGACTGAAAACTGATTTGTCGAGGCATACACTCCTAATGTCCCTGCTATCTCAGTCGTGAATTGTTCATTTTTCTTGTCCTTCCCATCGGTTATGACTTTGTATTTCTTGGCTGTCGACTCCCCTTATTGGTAAAATTCTCTCTTTACAACTGCTTTTCTCTTCTTATCGAAGAAGAAATCATTCGGAGGGAGCTCTTCTACCCTTATAGGCCTCAACTCCTCATTGAAGATCCATCCTGCTTCAATATTTCCTTGAGTCGACTGCAAGGGAGTAACCGATGTGATAGGTTCTCCGATCTGCTTTGCTGATTTTCCCGGAGTAGTAACCGGACTCTGCTTCTTTGGCAGGTCGAGAGTCTTTATCTCTGTTTTCGGGCTCTTGGTCTGCTCTCCCTCGTCCTGGTGTTTTTCTTGATCGGGGTTCACATCCTTAGA
The DNA here is from genome assembly GCA_032191745.1 of Picea mariana. Classification (NCBI taxonomy): domain Eukaryota; kingdom Viridiplantae; phylum Streptophyta; class Pinopsida; order Pinales; family Pinaceae; genus Picea; species Picea mariana. Next base: position 163,595 of record JASDQU010102988.1, read on the forward strand.
ACCCTCAGCATCCTTTTGTTTTATCTCTGTTGTAGCTGGACTCTCGCCCCGCAACACTGCGGGGAGACAACTGCGTCGATGTTCTTGGAACTTCAAAACATCGACTCTCTCCTCGGGTGCCAAGGTTTGTATCCGATCTAGGATCTTAGCATAGGACCTTGCGCCTCGGAAAATTTCATCCGAGGGTGAATTCTCATGCTCAAATCTCTTGAGCCCGCAACTGGCCAAATGATTGCTCACGACCCTTTGCGGGTCGTGCTTCTTGTATTCAATGGAGACCAAATTTAGGTCTTCTAGGGCTACTACCGAGGCTTTGGCATGCCCAAAATCTAATAAATAATATAAATTCAAATGTACAGGAAAAGGTGGCCATACCTTCTTTGAATATCCTTTAAGCCCCTTGCTTATACCACCGATTACTGTTTGTCTGGCAACCTCGCGACAAGCCAACTTGTCGGGAATGAATAATGGCAGTGCATGTGGGGGAAAAAACACCCCAAAAACTCTGAGGTACAAAAATTCAGCCTCCACATACCAGTCGGCTATGCTGCTCAGATTTTTCACTATGTTGTCTGAGATTCTGGGTGGTGGGTGACCGAAAATAGTGACATGCAGAGGCACCATCACCCAGTTGAAAATTTCGTACACGAAATTTGCAGCTTTGTTTTCCCATAATTTTGAATGATAGACGTGTATGGGCTCATCTTCTGATGGAGTCCAACTCCAACTCATTAAGGGAAATGGTGTCAAAAAACAAATGGCATCCATAATGTATGCAGACATGAAGAATGAAGACGCCTTCCCGTTCTCTTTCTGCGCCTGAAACTCTATGACCCGAATGGTCAAGCTATCAGACAGTATTTTTTCCCAGTCGAAGGAACTGCCTTCGGCAACCCAAAACATCAGAGGCACCCATGGAAGATAAAAATGTGAGGTGTCCTCTCTCCCGTATAGCCTGCATGTCATCATGGCAACGTACTTGTACTGTGCGGCTCTAAAGAAGCGATTGAATATATGTCGTGGCTATCAGCCCTGAACTTCGCGGCGTGCGAAACCCAATCTTTTATTAAACTGGACATATTTTTATCATACTGTATGCATTCCTTCTGCTTGAATTCGTCCAAGAATTCGGTGCCATATGTATAGTCAGACGGTGTGGGCAGCTTATACATGGCTTGCAAATGTTCCGGCCTGAAAGTCTCGATTGTGACTTTCTGCTCATTTATGATGGTTCTGGTCGATATGTCAACATGGTCCAATGCCCATTGGACCATATCATAATATGGAAATAGTCGTGGCCTAGCTGCTACTCTGTGCATTCCAGATTGGATGACTATTTTGTACTTGGTGGTTATATCATCTTTTTCGTTGTCATTGGAGTCATCGGAATAATCCACCAATTCTTCTTGTAGAACATCTGAAACGAATGACCAATTCGGGACCGAGTTGATACTTCGAGGTGAAGTATCTGCGACATTGTCCGAGCCTTGTCCCGAAACCTCAACAGTTTATTTGGATGCTTTTCGCGGAGCCATGGCTGAAGCTTGTGTTTTAGCTCTTCTGCAATAGAAATACATATACATACAGCAGTCAGTTTGCTCAGAGATAATGTGTTCTGCATGATATGAAAATGCATTCGTTATAATGAACCACAGCTCTTATATATATTCAAAAACTCGGTACCTTTCAGAACCATTATATCAAATCATCTTCAGAAATAAATTTTGCCATAAAAATTTGATCTTATTCGTCGATTTGCCCTATTTCCTAATTAATGCCATAAATTTTGGTGGTTTAAAATGTCAGTTGGCGTATGGAAGAAATAAGGTTACTTCGTAAATCATGCAGACATCGAAACATGGGATATGCATTAATTTAGCTTAATTAATCCAGTTTTACCAACATTAATCAATGTTTCAGTACTCGCTATATCGGGGATTTTACTTTAACACTTTGAACCTCTAACACCCCAGACCTCGATGATTGATTTTGGTTAATAAAAAGGAAATCGTGATTAGGGGCTCAATTAATTTCATAATTATTTTATTCGCCCTATCGCAACTCGAAGCTTCGAAAATAAGTTTCCGGGAGGTTTGCATGCCGAGCTGCGAAACCGCGAGATCGCGATAAATAAAAATGGAAGATAAACTCGGATTTAGTAATTAATCAATTTCCTTTATATCCTTATCGTGATTTCACGAGTTGGGGTTTAGATGGTGTAACTTTTGAAAAGGAAAACGTCGAGTGGCGAAATGTCGACAGAAACTTTACCATGGTTTAGATTATACCTTTAGCCTTCACACGGGTTACTAAATTAAGGACCTCGTGTTCTCGGCTATCGGGGCTATTACATTAAAATTTTGGATTTGGAGAACGCCGAGGTGCAAAACCCCAACGACGTTTTAAACATGGGTTAGGGAAAACTTTACCCTTGTTATTGTCCTCAGTAAAATATTAAAATGATTCCGTTGTTTCGTAGCTCGGGGCGTGTGACTTATATGACTTACAGTATCCGACCTACGAGATCCCGAGGTAGAACAAAAGAGGAAAAGTTTTAACGAAAGGTAGGACTCGTTTCGAGAGCATAATAATCATTGTTGCTCGCGTGATAAAACTTCATAGATCTCAATATCTCAGAGGGAAAATATGAAAACCATCTTTAGATTTTGAGCATTAAGAATGAAATTTGTGCCAGGCTAGAAAAACAAAGGTGACTCCAACATAGGCTCCAACTAGGGATCCCGCCTTCCTGTGAGGCGGGAAGAACAATAGACCACGTGCCAATATTGGGTAAATGGAGTCAGTAGCTCAATCAGGCGAAAAGGTTCCTGAGAATAGGGTATCGAAGGGGGAAAGAGACTTTGTTCTTTACCTTGAAAAGATTTTTCAAAATCAGATACTCTTTTTAAACTTAGTTGTAGTCCCTTTCACAACTTTCCCTTTCCCGCTACTAAATTCAGGTCTGCTTTAAGACAATCGAAACAGTCCTAGGAGACCCAACGGATCTTGCGACTATCGGCTTGCATCAAAAGAATAAGATTATATGTTTTTTAATTGGGAAGTCTCGTCTGAATTTGGGATGTGGATCAGGTTTTAAAAAGCGTTGGTTACCATAGTAGAGTGATATTCATGTATAACAGCCTTACAAATATCTCAGATATTGCTTCACTGCCAGCGAGCCTGTTCAATACCCCGGTGAAGTTATCTGGCCCTTTTACTGAATTTCCTTTCACCACTTCGGAATATATTTATGCATGTAAATGTTGAGACGAGGGCAATCATTTCTGAATTTCCTTTCATCGTCTCTCAGACTGGGTAGGGGCAATCATTTCTGAATTTCCTTTCACCACCTGTCTTATAATTTTCTTTTTAGAGCACGAAGATGGGGGCAATCAGTTTGTATCAGGGNTGATTACTCGGTACCAACCTCCCCTTGACCTTCACAACATCTTCATTCTTAGGGAGAAAAAGGAAAATAACTTTTTAAGGGTGTTCTATTTCAGCAATCTTCAATCCTCCGATGCCGTTGAAAAACCTAGGAAAGTTAGGATCACTCTAAACTTTCCTTCGCTTAGCAGGGGATCGAGTAGTCGTGAAGACCTGCTTTCTTTCCAAAATCTGCTTTGAAGCTCACGAGGTTGAAACGAAAAACTTTTATCCCTTCGTATATGAAACCGGAAATATGATGACTTTTTAAAAGGTAAACCCGAAGATAGAAAGGATGGCATGTAGTGACTTACTGACTGAAAATACAGAGGTCAAACAATTCAGAACTGACTCTTGTAGATATTTTCGGGGATACTTTACTTCGACTGATTGTTTTTAGATTGGGTGAATCGTTTAAATTGTCTTAATTTTTTCAAAGATTATCAAACCAAGAAACAACTCTGTTATTTATCAGTTCAGTTGATGTTGCAGTTTGAATGTTGTTACCTCGGTTTTCTTTAACAGTCCTTTATAACATGTTTTTTGAGAAATCTCATCTTTACCTTTTACTTTCTTAGTGCAATATGAAATTACTTTAGGTATCACCTGTTTATGTCGATTTATTTTTGACACCGAATTTATGTTTACTTCTCTTGCTTGTCTCATATGCAGCTGGAATCCTATAAAAGGCAAAAATGAATCTTATCCGAAATGTGTCGAAAATTCATGAACAAAAAGAGAAAATCAAAAGCGATGTTTAAATGAAAATACATATATGTACACAAAATATGTATAATAATTAAATAATTTTTTTATTTTTTTATTTTTTTTNCTGCCCGTTGACAGGGGCATTGAGGACTTCTCCATCTATATTTTCCAGTAGGAAATAATTTTTTCCTTCCATAGCCGAGACCCTGAATGGCCCATACCAGAGGTGGTCAAATTTACCATGTTTTGTTGCTTCTTCTTTTCTTACATCCCACCTTAACACTAAATCACCTGGGAGGAATTCTTTTTCCTTTGCTTTGCGGTCGAATAATGCTTTCATTTCATCTTGGTACTTCTGCATCTTTTCATCTACTTCGACTCTATGCTGTTGAACCTCAATCAGTTGGTTTATTCTCCTGGTGACATGATTGGGTTCTTCATTTTGATCCTGCCATAACTTCATAACTGGTAGCGTTAGGTTTATAGGTAGGACAACATATGTCCCATAGACCATATGAAAAGGCGAAATGCCAATAGACCTTTTTGTGCTTATGCGATTCGTCCACAATGCGTATTTTAAGTGCACATGCCAAGACCTTTTGTTTTCATCGAATACCTTCTTTATTATATTTACCGGGCTCTTATTAGATGACTCAGCCAATCTGTTTCCCTGGGGGTAATATGATGTGGAATGGCCAAGAACGATTTTATACTTTTGACGGAAGCTGATCATAGCCATAGATTTAAAGGCCTGGGCATTGTCAGTAACTATCTTTCGGGGGCAACCGAATCTTGACAAAATATTGTCTTCTAAGAATGGCTTCTACCCACTTAGTAAAATAATATGTAGCTGTTAATATCCACTTGTGTTGAGCACTGGAATGGGGATTAATCTCACCTATGAAGTCTAGACCCCATTGCTGAAATGGGGCTTCATCTTTAACTGGAACTAGAGGTAGTGCCGGGAGCTTCTGTTTACCTGCGAATAGTTGACAAGGGTTGCAGGCACGCACTTTGGCATTGATGTCCGAAAAGAGTTTTGGCCAGTAGTACCCAGCCCTCAAGATCTTGTAAGTTGTAGCTCTCCATGCGTGATGCCCCCACAGACTCCCTCATGAAACTCGTCTATAACCCGTTGAGTTTCCGATTCAACTAAACAGACTAACAGGAAACCGAGTGGATCTTTCCAATATAGCTGACTTTCGGCGATACAATATTTAACTGCGTGGAGTTTTAAAGTTCTTGCTTTAGATGGTGATATCTCATTTGGACATTTTAGAGTTAGCAGGTATGACACTATGTCTCTATACCAGTCCGATGATAAGAACTTCTCTTCGATCTTGTTTGGACTTGTTTTCTCATTTAGCTCGTTTAGGTCCGTGTCTTCGTCACCTTCCTACAGGAAGTTGATATCTAGGGCTCTGAAATTCGACTCAGCTAAGAGTTTGGCCAGGCCTTTCCCTTTTAACAATTTGATCGGTTTGACTTCCAGATCAAATTCTTGGATTTTGGTGAGCCATCGCCCTCTTTTTCCATCGCTATCTGGCTGCACCAATATATCTTTCACAGAACTAGTAGGCACGTACGCAATTATCTTTGAGTGTAGTGCATACGTTCTAAATGCCTTTAATGCCTTTACCATGGCGTGTGCCTATTTTTCTATTATATCATACTTCAGTTCTGCGTCTCTAAGTCTCTTGCTGAAAAAGGTGATTGGCTGTTTGAATCCTTCTTCGATCTTTTGTAGGAGCACCGCGGCGATAGTGTGTTCGGAGGAAAATGAGAAGATAATAAAGTCTTTTAGATAGTCAGGGATTGATAACATAGGTGCCTCACTTATGACTTTCTTAATATGCACGAACGATACTCTAGCCTCGGTTGTCCAATTTACTTCGTTGTCCTTCTTCAACATACCTGTGATCAATTTTACAATCTCAGCGAAATTCGGACCTTCGTAAAAAAATTATTCTTCCTAAGAAAGATTGAATCTCTTTTATATTTCTGGGAATATTTATAGTATCTATTGCTTCAATCCTCTTAGGATCAATCCTAATTCCATCCCTAGACACGATATGACCCAAAAGCTTAACTTCCCGCATGGCGAAATGTGATTTCTTTGGGTTTAAAGATAGACCAAACCTGCAGCATTTTTCGAAAGTCTGTTTAAGATGCATCAAGTGTTCTTCATCGGTTTTAGAGAAAACGGTCAAATCGTCGAGGTAAATTACTACGAACTTATCCCTTTCTCCTATGAAAGCAATGTCCATAGCGCGCTGAAATGTGGCCCCTGCATTCATCAAACCAAAAGGCATTTGGTCATACATGAACGTACCCCATGGTGTGGTGAAAGCAGTTGTTTCCCTATCTTGTTCATTCATGGCGATTTGATTATAACCAGAGAACCCATCTATCATAGACATTCGGTTTGCTCCAACTACTTTTTCTAGCACATGGTCCATTTTGGGTAGCGGATAATTGACCTTGAGAGACGAATTATTTAGGTTTTGAAAATCCACACACAGTCTGATTTTCCCACTCTTTTTCCTGACCGGGACCAGGTTTGCTACCCAGTCTGAGTATCTCAGAGGTACGATTATTTTCGCGTCTAAAAGTTTCTTAACTTCCTTTTCCATCACAGGTAACAAAATGGGGTTAATCTGCCTAAGCTTTTGCCTAAACGGTTTGACCCCAGGCTTCAAAGGTATCTTGTGATCAATTATGGAAGTGTCATATGTTCTTAACTCATCATAAGACCAGGCGAAAACATCCTTATACTGTCTGAGTAGGTCTTTATACTTAACTTTCACTTTGGGAGGGAGGAACTTGGATATTTTTACCACCCTGGGTTCTTTTTCAGTTCCTATATCACAGTCCTCCACTTCTTCTGGTTGGGGTTGTAAAGTGGATTTTACAGGTACGTCGTTCTGATCAAAAAGTCTTTCTAAAGGAATCAATCTTTTCAAAATCTGGTTGTTTTTAAGGACCAACATACGATGATCCGCAATTTTTTCTCGAAAGGTTTCAGGATCTTCTCCTTCTTGCATGATCCATATCGGGTCATTTTGATTTTCTTGGTCTACATGAGTTTCGGAGAATTCACCCACTGCTGCAAGAAATTTCTTAATTTGTTCGTCATCCTCAAAGACCTGCCAGTGTCGGATATTGTCTGGTATAGATGGTTTGTATCTGATTTCAATGTGATACTTCAATTTGAAAGTCGTGGAAGGAGAGAAGGTTGAAGCTTCTTTAGCCAATGCATCAGCATGTAAATTCTCTGCGCGAGGGATAAAGTGGACACTTACGGACGAGAAAAAGTTTTCCATGAGATCCCAGGCACAATTTCTGTATGATCTTAATCTGGGATGCTTGGCCAGGTACTGTCGGTTTATTTGTTTAACTATTAACTCTGCATCTCTGTATACCTCTAAGTTATTTATCTTTAGCTTCTTGGCAGCCTCTAATCCTAAGACCAACGCTTCATATTCACATTCGTTGTTAGTGTAATCTATATCCCACTGCAGTCGGTAGGAAAAAGGAAGCACGAACTTACCTTCGGGAGCCACTAAGAGCACTCCTGCACCTGCCCCTTCGGAAGATGAGGCACCGTCAAAATACATTTTCCAGACACTGGTGCTACACAGATCCTCTATCATGTAACTTGACTCTTCTCGCTCTATATCATTTTCCTCCGGACAACCGTCTAAACCATCATCAAAAGACAAGATACAATTTCCCAGATCTTTGTCTGTGATGTAAATAGGGAAATTGTTTGGGTTTTGAGGGTCGCTCACTGTATATGCTAATCTCGTTTCTCTGTACAACCGAGTAAACTGACCACCAAACACAGGAATTGTGGCGAACGTCATATCCAATTGAAGAGATCCCCCCAACTTGACTCCCCATGACCTAGACAACAGTAAGCCATACTTAGGGGGAATATCTGCAATAACCACATCCATCAGGATACTCTTAACCAGGACCTACGCCAGGGTAACTACCAAATCCTTTATCATCCCCATACACTTAACCCTTCTTGAGTCAAAAGAGTAAATATATCCATAAGTTCTAGTGATCTAGAGACCCAATTTGTCCATAATAATCTTAGGCATAACGTTATGGGAGGCTCCGGAGTCTAACATGCAATTATGTAGTAATTGATCATACACATTTAGAGTGATATGAAAGGGAGCAATGGTGTCTTTGGCCCCTTCAAAATGGGGACCAAAAGTGATATTAGGTTTGTCATCTTCCAGGTTTAAAACATCAGATTGGCTTTCTAGCTCAGAGACACCCATCGCTTTGGTAATCTGTTTCCGATAAACGGGGTTTTTTACTAATTCTACCAAAGGGATTGGTATCTTAATTTTATTTATCTCATTTTCAAAACTGAAAGCTCTGCTCGCCTTGTTTGTTTCTTTAGTTGAGACTTCTGAATCCTTCCTTTCTGACTTATTCATCTGGACCGCTTTATTACTCATGGTCCTAGTTGACGACGTAATTTTATTTACTATTTCAGTTCCTTGTGTTTGGGTTTCAACTTTTTCCACTTCGGACTCTTGTGTGCTTACTACTTTAGTTTTGATGTTGGGTAATAAGGTCTCTTCCGGAGTAGGTTCATAAGTTTGACCTCTTTGGAGGATTTTCTTGGGTTGAGCAGTTGAGATGGGCTTACTTTTAGATCTTAAGTTATACTTGGGTTGGATCTCAGCCATTATCATCTCAGTTTCTTGTTGAGATTCACAAAGGTTAGTGTGATCACCTTCTTCACCCTTATTCGACGGTTGTTGCATGTTTAGAGATTTTTCATAGTCTTCTCGAGTCAAATATGGTTGTGTGCAGTCATCACCAAAGTTCGTGACATCATTGTCCGAATCTCCGAAGTCTTGAAAATCGTTCACTCCTATAAAATTTTCATTCTTTAAGGGAGCTTGTATTTTTTTATCTTCTTTTTTTATTTGTCTTTGCTGGTTCGGGGGGTTGGGGTTCCTCTTGAAATCCTTTTTGGGGAAAGAATCAGCTTTGGCCTGTTCAAGCTCCATTCTGGATATTTTATTAGACAGTTCTTTAATTACTCTGGCCATATCTTCTACCCTGTCATCTGTGGATCTATTAGACCCTGATGGACCAGCTTGTTCTCTAAAGCGTTTATTTTCTCGGTTTCCCGTTTCTAATTTAGATTTAAGCTTACCCGAAGCCATCATATTAGATTCTATTTCTACCACATCGTCCTGCATTCGGTTTAGGGTGGCTCCCCTTCTTTCTTGCAAAAGGAGTGCGAAATCTGGTTCGAAAGCTCCGGCGAAGGTTACTTTGGCCGCGGGTTGGGACTGTTTAACCTCGGCTAGGATTTAATTGTACAGTTTGTTGAATCTTTGAATAAATTCCATGACTGTTTCTGAATTCTTTTTTCTCAAAGACCCAAATTCGGTTAAATAATATAGATGTTCTTTTCTCTCGCCCCATTGTCTGAGGAAAGCATCTTCCAAAGCATCATAAGACAAGATAGATGCTGCGGGTAGGCTCTGAAACCAAGTTCGGACCTAGCCTTTGAAGGTTTGGACAAGAAGTCTCGAATATACGTCCTCATGTTCGATACCCAGGATATCAATGAATTGATCGAAGAAATTAATATGTTCGGTCGCGGTTAGATCCCCTTCCCCGGTGAATTTTGGTAATTTTTTTATGTAATTTTCGGGAAGGTCGTGTAGAGGTACGAGCAATACTAAGGGAGCATACCTGGCTGCAACTTTCGCAAACACTCTGGGAGGGGGGGCAGGCCCTTGGCCTCCAGCTCCTCCTAGAGGGGCTCCTCCCCCTCCTCCTCCGATAAACCCTCCACCTCCTCCTATAAACCCTCCACCTCCTCCTCCGGCAGCTGCCATCGTTATTTGCAGAAAGTTGTAAAGGGGGTTTCGGAAAATTAAAAGTGAATATTTATTTTCTTCGCGAAGAGGAAAATCCGACGAGGAAAGATAAGGAACGTGAGGACTCGGTTCCTTGGCTTTGCAAGAGACGAAATTTGGAGAACCGACGGGTGTGGAAACCGAATGTGTAACACACTCTTCAGAATTTGGTGAGGTCAGGAAATTAACTGAAGGAAAGATGGTATGTCAACTGTCGATGAACTTTCAAGAGGGCCCTTTCCTTTCTGTACTAAGGGGATTGTCGGATGAATCTCACTCCTAACTTCGGAGCAGTTTGGCATTGAAACTTTAGTATCAAAGAAGGGACTGAGCGAAGTTGAGGGTTCGGAAGAACTCTTAGTCTTTAGTTGTGGGGTTTTGAGTTTGTAAAATGTAGCGGTTGGCTTAAGAGAGCCTCTCGCCTTTAGAATCTTCTCGGGATCGGTAACGGGCGTAATCTGCTTACCATCTGGGTTTTGTCTGGTATTCCTTCGACCGGATGCCAGTTTATTATTCGTGGATTCGCCAAGTGAAAGATTAGAAAGCCTTAAAAAGGTGTGTACTCTTTGTTCACTATCAAAGGGTAACACTTTCAACGAAAAACAAATGTCGTTTTCCCAGGGAAAAAGATTTTGTAACTTCGGTCCCCAACAACGGCGCTAGAAAGATGTTGTTCCAGAGTATATACTTAAGGCTTAGAAGTACAGTGTCTAGGCATCCGAAAGTGGGTAAAATGTGGAGAAGAGAGAAACATCAACCTTTGGCAAAGGAAACTAGCGAAGATTTCTGCGTTGGCGTTGTCTAGCTTCCAACTGTTCCTAGATAGTTATATCTTGTTCAATGGCTGCCCATGAACGTTCAAGTTCGACCCAGTTAGTATTTGTTTTAAGAATACTATTGAAAAGGTTTAAGGCAATGTGCGTTTGGTTTGATAATCCGGGTTCGATATTGGGTCATGTCGGTACAGGGACAGTCATGGAGGAACAGTAAAAGTAGGAAACATTTCAGAGAGAGATTAAGTATTGTCTCAATTTGGTCGTATAAAAGAGAATTCACGGTTTCGGAAATAAAATGGGATGCAAATCAAAGGCTCTTTCCCGTAACTGCGTTATATTTTAATAAAATGTATGAGGTGGAGGGGAAAAACATTTAGCTGTCTATAATATAAGGCACCTATCAAGGGAGAATCTCACGTATAAACAAGAGAGGAAAACTGTAAGGGAATAACCGATGTAGCAAAGAATATATATAGACTTCTGAAAGTGTTGACTGGTCTTACACCCGCTAATAGTTGGTACAGAGGGAAAACAATAAACAATTACAGAAAACCAAAATTCATTCGCTATAGTAGTGGTCTTACTAAATTATAACGAAGCATTCATCAGTTATGAATATGAAATGAAATGAAATATGAGATACAAGAGAAAAAACTCATAACACAGTCGTGACGGAATTGAGAATCTTCATATTTGCTTTGTATTAACTCTCAAAGATGTAAAAACTTTGTTATAATCGACACAAAAAGGTCCAGCCTTTTTCTTTTATTTATGTGGTATATTTATACAGTTTTACAAATAAGACAGAATCTCAATCATCACAAAATTTCGGTTATGACTGGGAGGAGAGAAATCGCTCCATTTCTTCATCTTTGTCTTCACTTGGTGCCAGACGTTTGTCCTCATGCGTGCTCGGTACAGGCGACACATCTTTCAACCAGCTAAGATATCAGCCGTGACGGTTCTGCTTGACAGTTGGCTTCAAAGAAGTAACACTCTTGGGCTAACTCTGGCAGCCCGTCTTCCATCTGTCCGTCTATGATGTCGATGGTGCATAATTGCATGCTTGGTCTAATCATGCATTTGTCTATCTGGACTATGTCCACCATAGTCACTTGGGAAATCTCGGCCGAATCTCTTTCCTCTTTTTCCTTCAGATCAAGTGAGATTTTTTCCATATCTATTTGCATCACTGTCTCGACATTATCTTCGCCCTCAATGCCTAGGAGATCACCGTCTATAGAACTAAAAGACTCTTTTAAGGAATTTGTTATCTTTTTGGCTTGCTGCTTGCCTTCGACGATGTTGTGTTCCCATTCTTTTAATAGAATGTTTCCTCTGGTTTGTTCCAAAATGGTGAACCTGGGAGTACTTCCCAAACCCCTGTTATTTGTGGCTATCACAGCCTCTTGGAAGGTGACCCATGCAGCTCCCGCTTCCCTTTCTCTGGCAGATAAGTTCTCCAAAACCCGATTAACCAGCAAGCAATTGTCCCGAATCTCCCCTACCTTGTCGAGCAATTTTTGTTGAGCCGCAGAGACTCTGCCCTGAATCTCCATCGCCTGGGACTGAAACATCCCAATATCTAACGCTTTGCTTTCAGCGATTTCCACCCTAGCCTGCAATTGTTGATTCAAATCTCTTTGTTGGCTCGCTTGCATCTGACCATCTCGAACTACTAGCTGTGCTTGTTCGAGCTTAGTCTTAAGTAGCTCTATCTCATTTTTATCATCTAACCCGGCCAGCTCTATTCCTACGCTCAGCTGGTCCTTGGCAGTTTCTGTTGCTGTGGCTAGTCTAGCTTCAAGGGTCTTGATGAGGCAATTTTTTCTTTTCAGCTCGTTTTTTAGAAGCCCGACTGAAAACTGATTTGTCGAGGCATACGCTCCTAATGTCCCTACTATCTCAGTCTCGAATTGTTCAGTTTTCTTGTCCTTCCCATCGGTTATGACTTTGTATTTCTTCGTTGTCGACTCCCCTTCTTGGTAAAATTATCTCTTTACCACTGCTTTTCTCTTCTTATCGAAGAACTCATTCGGAGGGAGCTCTTCTACCCTTATAGGTCTCAACTCCTCATTGAAGATCCATCCTGCTTCAATATTTCCCTGAGTCGACTGCAAGGGAGTAATTGATGTGATAGTTTCTCCGATCTGCTTTGCTGATTTTCTCGGAGTAGTAACCGAACTTTGTTTCTTTGGTGGGTCGGGGGTCTTTATCTGTGTTTTCGGGCTCTTGGTTTTCTCTCCCTCGTCCTGGTGTTTTTCTTGATTGCGGTTCGCATCCTTAGAACCCTCGACATCCTTTTGTTTGTTCTCTGTCGTAGCTGGACTCTCACCCCACAACACTGCGGGAATACAACTGCATCGATGTTCTTGGAACTTCAGAACATCGGCTCTCTCCTCGGGTGCCAAGGTTTGTATCCGAGATAGGATCTTGGCATAGGACCTTGCGCCTCGGAAAATGTCATCCAAGGGTGAATTCTCATGCTCAAATCTCTTGAGCCCGCAACTGGCCAAATGATTGCTCATGACCCTTTGTGGGTCATGCTTCTTGTATTCAATGGAGAACAAATTTAGGTCTTCCAGGGCTGTTGCCTCGGCTTTGGCATGCCCGAAATATAATAAAGAATATGAATTCAAATGTACAAGAAAAGGTGGCCATACCTTCTTTGAATATCCTTTAAGCTCCTTGCTTATACCATCGATTACTGTTTGTCTGGCAACCTCGCGACAAGCCAACTTGTCGGGAATGAATAATGGCAGTGAATGCGAGGGAACAGACGCCCCGAAAACTCTGAGGTATGAAAATTCAGCCTCCACATACCAGTCGGCTATGCTGCTCAGATTTGTCACTATGCTGTCCGAGATTCTGGGTGGTGGGTGACCGAAAATAGTGACATGCAGAGGCACCATCACCCAGTTGAAAATTTCGTACACGAAATTTGCAGCTTTGTTTTCCCATAATTTTGAATGATAGACGTGTATGGGCTCGTCTTCTGCTAGAGTCCAACTCCAGCTCATTAAGAGAAACGGTGTCAAAAAACAAATGGTGTCCATAATGTATGCAGACATGAAGAATGAAGATGCCATCCCGTTCTCTTTCTGCGCCCGATACTCTGTGACCCGACTGGTCAAGCTATCGGACAGTATTTTTGCCCAGTCGAAGGAACTGCCTTCAGCGGCCCGAAACATCAGAGGCACCCATGGAAGATAAAAATGTGAGGTGTCCTCTCTTCTATATAGCCTGCATGTCATCATGGCAACGTACTTGTATTGCGGCTCTAAAGAAGCGATTGAATATATGTCGTGGCTATCAGCCCTGAACTTTGCGGCGTGCGAAACCCAATCTTTTATTAAACTGGACATAGTTTTATCATACTGTATGCATTCCTTCTGCTTGAATTCGTCCAAGAATTCGGCACCATATGTATAGTCGGACGTTGTGGGCAGCTTATACATGGCTTGCAGATGTTCCGGCCTGAAATTCCCGATTGTGACTTTCTACTCATTTATGATGGTTCTAGTCGGTATGTCAACATGGTCCAATGCCCATCGGACCATATCATAATATGGAAATAGTTGTGGTCTGGCTGCTACTCTGTGCATTCTGAATTGGATGACTATTTTGTACTTGGTGGTTATATCATATTTTTCGTTGTCACTGGAGTCATCGGAATAATCCACCAATTCTGCTTGCAGAACATCTGAAACGAACGACCAATTCGGGACCGAGTTAATACTTCGAGGCAAAGTATCCACGACATTGTCCGAGCCTTGTCTCGAAACCTCAACAGTTGATTTGGATGCTTTTCGCGGAGCCATGGTTGAAGCTTGTGTTTTAGCTCTTCTGCAATAGAAATACATATACATACAGAAGTCATTTTTCTCAAAGATAATGTGTTCTACGTGATATGAAAATGCATTCGTTATAATTAACCATAGCTCTTATATATATTCAAAAACTCGATACCTTTCAGAACCATTCTGTGAAATCATCTTCAAAAATAAATTTTGCCATAAAAATCCGATCTTGTTCGTCGATTTTCCCTATTTCCTAATTAATGCCATAAATTTTGGCGGTTTAAAATGTCATTTGGCGTATGGAAGGAATAAGGTTACTTCGTAAATCGTGCAGACATCGAAACACGGGATATGCATTAATTTAGCTTAATTAATCCGGTTTTACCAACGTTAATCAATGTTTCGGTACTCTCTATATCGGGGATTTTACTTTAACACTTTGAACCTCTAACACCCGAGACCACGATGATTGATTTTGGTTAATAAAAACGAAATCGTGATTAGGGGCTCAATTAATTTCATAATTATTTTATTCGCCCTATCATGACTCGGAGCTTCGAAAATAAGTTTCTGGGAGGTTTGCATGCCGAGCTGCGAAACCGCGAGATCGCGATAAATAAAAATGGAATATAAACTCGGATTTAGTAATTAATCAATTTCGTTTATATCCTTATCGTGATTTCGCGAGTCGAGGTTTAGACGGTGTAACTTTTGAAAAGGAAAACACCGAGTGGCGAAATGCTGACAGAAAATTTACCATGGTTTAGCTTTTATCTTTAGCCTTGACACGGGTTACTAAAGGAAGGACCTCGTGTTCTCGGCTATAGGGGCTACGACATTAAAATTTTGGATTTAGAGAACGCCAAGGTGCGAAACCCCGACGACGTTTTAAACATGGGTTAGGGAAAACTTTACCCTTGTTACTGTCCTGAGTAAAATATTAAAATGATTTCGATGTTTCATAGCTCGGGGCGTGTGACTTATATGACTTACAGTATCCGACCTACGAGATCCCAAGGTAGAACAAAAGAGGAAAATTTTTAACGAAAGGTAGGACTCGTTTCGAGAGCATAATAATCATCGTTGCTCGCATGATAAAACTTCAGAGATCTCGATATCTCAGAGGGAAAATATGAAAACCATCTTTAGATTTCGAGCATTAAGAATGAAATTTGTGCCGAGCTAGAAAAACAAAGGCGTCTCCAACAGATGCAAAACCTCATTGTATCGATATTCCTCGTCAATACGTTTCCAACGTTAGGTTGAAAACCAAGTGGTTCCTCACAGTTGAGAAGTTATGCCCTCTTAAAGATGAAGCCTTGAAATCAAGTGAAGAAGCACTAGACTAATCTAAGGACAAGAAGTTACAAGTCGGCCCCAAAATTAATTAAAGGATAAAAGTTGTTGCAAACAAGAAGTTACATGTCGACTCAAAGATTGGGTAAATAAGTTACTTGGAAGGGTATAAATACACATCAAGAACCCCTCATGTATTCACCAAGAAAGGATGTGATTTCTTAGCGAAGGCGAAGTAGTGGCATTGTGCAAACGAGGGAGTCCTAGAAACTGGAGATTGGAGAAGGGTTTTCAGCAAACTCTAATTGAGCATACCCCTGCGGGTCAAGCATAGGGTGTCTCGCGAGGCCCTCGCTGGTTGTCCTAGTATCATCACGCAAGGCCTCACCTATTGCTTGGTCCAGTCCCGCAAGACTGAGGAAAGTTTTTGAGGAAGGTATTCTTCTTGATGTTGAAGTTGAGGAAAGTCTCAATATTTGATATCTCATGCACCAGGTGGTTTACATGTTGAAAGATATGTTATTATATGTATTGAGGCTTGTATCTTGGAGGTTATGGAATGTACTTGAGGCATATCTTAGAGGTGTTCTCACATGGTTGAGGTACATCTTGGATATTGTGGCACATGTTTAAGGCACACTTTTGGAATATCATTTGATGCATGGTATATTCTTTGAGGAACATCTTGGTTTTATTTGCTCAATGTTTGATGCATATAATGGTGATTTTGAGCACATGATTTGGAGGATATTCTTAGTGATCTTGGAATGAGTTTTATTTGTTTGTATTAGTTTTGATGATGATTATATATCAATATCAGTGATAGCAAAATTGACAGGTTGATTCTCTCATTTATATTTAAGGGAGGAAAGAAGGGGAAAGGAAAGGGATTTGTAGCTTCCTTCAGGTTGGAGCCTGTAAATTAAGGGGTTGGAACCTCCTTCCATTTGGAGCTGGAGAATCTAGGGAGTTGTAGATTCCTTCAGGTTGTACCCTGTAAATTAAGGGGTTGGAGACTCCTTCCAGTTGGAGCTGGAGAATCTAGGGAGTTGTAGCTTCCTACGGGTTGGAGCCTTTAAACAGGGTGTTGGTGCCTCCTTCCAGTTGGTGTTGGATAATTTTGGAAGTTGGTGCTTCCTATGAATGTAATATTCTGATATATAAAAAATCATTATGTGGTTTTCTCCCTTTTGGGTTTCCACGTAAAATTCTTGTGTATTATGTATTTGTGGTTATATATTTATGGTATCTTGAATGCATTCATAAGTGATAAATTATTGATATATTAAATGCTTGTATATTGTGATTAAAAGTGGTAAAAAGTGTCTAACGTTGATTCACCCCCCCTCTCAATATTAGTGAATAATCCAACAACTGGTATCAGAACAGGTCCTTCAAAAATAGTCTAACTACTGGAAGGTAGATCATGGAGTGCACTAAGAATGGGACGTCACTATTTTATGGTCAAAACTATGCCTTATGGAGAATAAGGATGAAAATTATTGTGCAAGCACATGGATTTGATGTCCGACAAGCAGTAGTAGACTGATACAAGGCACCTACCACTCCCCCAACAGATAAAGATGGAAAGAAACTCAGTGAAAATAATTCAAAGGCTAAAAATGTTCTTCTGAGTGGCCTGGCTAGTTAAGTATATGTCAAGGTTATGCATTGTGACTCTGCAAAGGATCTTTGGGAAAAACTTCAAAATGTTTACAAAGGAGATGCCAAAGTAAAAGGGGTCAAGCTTCAAACTTATAGAGGTCAATTTGAACAACTAAAAATGAAGGAAGATGAATATATTACAGCTTATTTTTTGTGAGTTGATGAAATAGTGAACGTTATTAAAGGCTTAGGAGAAGAAATTAAAGAACCAATAATTGTTCAAAAGGTACTAACGTCTCTTCCACTGAGACTTCATCCTAATATTTCAGCCCTAGAAGAAAGAGCAGATATTGCTATGTTTAGCATGGACGAGTTACATGAATACTTACATCCTATGAAATGAGAACAAAGTATGATAATCCATCCAGGAAAGAAGCAGATTTCAAAGCATCCAAGAAGACAAGAAAGAATAAGCAAAATTCAAAGTCAAGCTGCAGTTGCAGCGATGATTCAGATGAAGATGAAGAAATAGCCAACTTCGTAAAGAAGTTGAAGAGAGGAATTGGCAAGTACAAAGGTAAGCTTCCTTTAAAATGTTTTAATTGTGGTAAAATTGGTCATTTTGCTGCTAAATTTCCTTATGCTAAGAATTCAGAAAGTGATGAAGAAGAAGTTCCCAAGAAAGAAAAGAAATACCAAAAGGGAAACAAAAAGGAAAATAAAAGAAAAATCTTCAAGAAAATCCTCTACTCAATAAAATATAGTTTTTCATCTGATGAGGATGATGATAGTGACAGTGACTCAGAAAGAGTGCTCGTTGTGGCATTGGAAACTCGAAAAAATGATAAAGAGTATTATGAAGAATAAGGTGAAGTAAATCTTGAAACAGAACTAATCAACACCTTAAGTGAGCTAAAAAGAGAAAGAAAGAAAAACAAGTCACTAAAGAAAGAATTGATCAAGCTAAAGGAGGGTTCTCAAAATCCCAACAAAAACTCTGAAGAAGTCCAGCAGATGATTATGAATCTAAAGGTCCAAGTATAAGAAGTCAAAAGGATTGAAGAAACACTCAAAAACTAGTTGGAAGAAAAGGATCAAATGAAGGAGATCTTGGAAGCATAAATAGTCGCACTAAGTGGAGCATTATGAGCTAAAATATTTACTAAGTCCCCATAGTTTGTATAGGTTGGCATTTCTTATAATTTATATTGGGTCAACACCTTAGGTTTTGGACTTACCCATATGCAAACACATATAACCATTCAACACCATGAGCTTTGTATCATATCCTTTAGACCATAGTCCATTTATGCATACACACACTATCGTTCTTTAATTCCATACTAACCATTTATTTTAGGTGTGGGAGGTCAAATTATTGACAAGAGACACCAAACCATAACAAACAAGTAAACCATTATGAACATAACCACACAATATTTCCATTTCTTAAACAGTCATGTTCAGCTATGTTTCACATGTGTCCTATATAAAATCCAATTCATGTTGCAGTTGCATATGCATATAATTATAATTATAACCATAATCAAGTATGTTACACCTTCATCATCATTGTCAACATGGAAATATAATCACCATATTAAATGCATAAATGGGTTCTTGTAATCATGAACAAACCATAATAATAAGTAGGACCATATCAGATGCATTCTTGTAGCTTCGGTGCACATTAATTGATGGGATGATTAATAGCCTATGTAGGAAATTTAGCAAGATGATTCTACCAATGTTGGAATTCCAAAAAATTCAGTAATTATCCCTTAATATCAAAATTAATCTTAGGGATAAGTTGCAATATTTTACAATAATATTTTTGTTGACCAAAAATTGGGTCAATATCTGGTGATTCCATAGGGCATGTTTCTTGCAATGACATCTAAACTCATAATCTCTAGTTTTTTTTTCAAATAAAATAGGTTGTGGTTTCTTGTGGGAAAAATAAATCAATGATAATAGCATAACATAATGTATTACTAAACATTTTAAAGTAAGAGAAGATACAAGCATCCATATCCACTTATGAAAAGGGGAAAAAATGAATAGCATGATAGGAAATATTTTTGCATGGGAGCATGGAAAGGGAAAGATAAAGATTTCTTGGGAAAACGGACATTACATATACAACATTAAAACTTACCCAAGTGCAAGTATTATGGACTTTGAGGCATATTGTATTCTACTTTCATGGCCACAAGACATTGCAATTGAGTTATTGCAATTGAGTTAGACTAAAAATAGCCATGTAAAATAAATACACTAACAAACATGTTTGAAAGATTCTTCACCATTGAGGCTTAAGTTTAGTTGAGGAAAATAAAATAGAAGCAAAAAAAACTGAAAATTTTCAAACTTGAAAAAGGATAAGCAAAGGAAGCTACATGAAGTGAAGAAAAAGTATAGAACTAGATAAAGCCAAAGAACTTAGTTTTTATTTTTTCCTTTTAGGAACTTTTTTCTTTTTTTTCTCTTTTTTTTCTTTTTTTTATTATTTTATTTTTAGGTTTTTTTTAGAAAGTGGAATAGGAGAATAACGTATCATGGTAAATACCACACAAAATATAGATAAGCATTATCAAGATTGAACCATTTTTGTACTTATCGATGAGGTGTGGAGTTCCCAGGTAATGGATTTTAGTCAAAACATGTTCTTGTATGTAAACATAAGGGTTGTAGAGAAGAGAAATGAAAGGGAACAAATTGAAATCCTCTATACCCAAGTGGTTGATTTTACTTTCTCAACCTTCCCAAATTGGATCATGGAAATCAAAGGGCATGGGTTGAAATTTCCCTTAATATGTGGTTTAGGTCATGAAAAGGATCTCAATGCTTGAAACTTGAATAAGGACATGCAAGGATCCTACAATTTACATTGTGCATATGATTATCATCATCCAAAGGATTCCCAATATTAGTGAAGTCACAAAAATATTGCAATTCCCTATATTCATCCACTTTCTAAGAATGATTATGACATCAAAACATAGGGTTAGAAGATGTGCAAAAACCCTTGATCCTAGCTTCATTATCAAAAGGGATTTAGATGAATATAAAATTGAATATTAATATCATTATGTTTGAGTGGTTGAGTGATTTAATATTCATGCAGGAGCTCTCAAGGTAAATCCCCAAGTTGGCCACCTTTATTGTTTTCCTCACCTGATGCCCCTACCAAATCAGGTGTCGTAGTCAATGTTGATGGGTTTACACTTAGTGCTTTATATGAAATATAGGGAAGCGCCCAGGGGATTCCATGCAATATTTTCCTTTGAAAAAAATCATTGTATTCAACTTCATTTGATCAAAATAAATATTTAGGAATAAATTTCTCAAAGTTATGCATTTTGTTCTTTCCAACTTGTGAGAATACAGGGATCATCAAAGAAAGCATCATCAAAAAAAAACTCATCGTCAAAATCAAATCTTACTTCCTAATCAACACCAACTTCATGAAAGTTCTCATTTTCAAGAGGAAAAATAGGATAAGTCTCACATTTATATTTTGTACTGATAATCTACAAATCATGGAAAAGAGTCATCAAAATAGAATTCATCTCTAAACTCTTGCTTATAGGATGAATGAGATTGAGGAAAATCAATTAGATTCTTGAATTTTGGAATAGGGAATCTTGGAGTTTTGGAATGGCCATATAATGGAGAGAAGTTCTTGAAAATTGCATCATCCTTTTATTGCATGCATCCATCAAGAAGGGAATTGTTAAAGCAATATTTCTCTACTAGATCAACCCTAACAGCGTTTTTGGTTCCTGGAAGGAAAAGTCTTGGGTTTTCTCTATATTACATCTTAGCTTCTAAGAATTCATCATTGGTAACAAGATCATGATATTCATAAAAAAAATTACAACGCGGAGGAACTAAATTTTCAATATCTTGGGCATCACACCTAAATGGGGTATACTCAAGAAAAGGGTCAATACTCATCTATCTAGTACCTAAAAGGTTAGAAAAAGTTGAGGACGCATTCCCTATCACTACCACCAATTAAGTTGATGCTTTAAATAGACATTCAAGAATAAGAAATGAAAATTCTCTTGTAGGGATAGTCAAGAGGAAAATGGAAATGGAACCTGAGCTTCTTTAAGCCACAAAGCCAATGTTTGAGGAAAGACTGATATGTTAGAATAGTTAGTGGAGCTCTCCAACCTTAACGGTATTGGGTCTCCATAATTGTTCACAATATAAATTTTAAATGTTCCTTAAGTTATTCATAAAATATTTATATATTCAGCTTAAATTTTTTTATGATTAATTAGATGTTAAGTTACAAAATCGAACACAAAGTACAAACAATAGAAATAAAAATGAAAACAATCATTGTGAAAGCATGTAAATAAAATGAATCTAATAAAAAACTATGTACAAGTTTAAACAAAGCAAACTAATCAACTTGAAATATCGAAATAAAAGTCAGAAAAAAAAAAAATTGTGATATGATAAAATTACAAGAGAACAGACAAGTATACCCCAAAAATATAATTTGGTAAAAAAAAATTGACATCCAAATGACATAACCCAATAAATAAAGTTAATAATTGATTCAACTCCCAGTGAGGAGGATGTTTCTAAAATCATATGATACTAATAACAACATGCAATCAAGTAGGACAAGCCTTAGATGATGACGACCTTAGGAGAATCTACACCTAGATTGCCCAGCCTTAGTTCAATTAATCTTTTAGAATTGAACAAAAATGTGTAACCATAAATGTAAATAAACAAATATACCTTTAGAAGAAAGTGCACTTATTTTCACCCCTAATGATTGAAATTTTTTTATAAGCCATCCTACCATCATAAGATTCTATCAAGCTACTTGAGAGATTAAAACAACATGAATTCAATTTCATTCATAAAAATCTAGCATGCATGCTCTTTTCCCCTCCTGTATTCAAGTCGCAATCTCCTCCTTTTAAAGAGGCTATGATGGCAGATGAAAAGACATAACTACCTCTTAAGTATAATATAATAATAAATTTGAATAATATTTATTATTTAATGGTTGGAAAGTGAAAAGTCACTTAGGCTCTAAGAGCTTAATAAATTACTTGTCTTCGTCACCCATATTTAATAATTGGAATTCATTAAATGTAAAATGAGAAGTAATAAATATCACATATTATTCACCATCTAATTTCAAATAGTAGAAAATACATATAATCATCAAACCTTAGTGCAATAATAATTATATTTTTATGTCTAATAATAATTAAATATTTCATAGCCTCTGGGGTATAAATCACATATTATTCACCATCTAATTTCAAATAGTAGAAAATACATATAATCATCAAACCTTAAACTTATAAATATTAATAGTGCAATAATAATTATATTTTTATGTCTAATAATAATTAAATATTTCATAGCCTCTGGGGTGTAGAACAATCGGTGATGACGTGTATTGTTAAGGTACTACATTATGTGAAGTCGTCACTTTGAAATTCTTGACTTGCCTTGTGTGTCATATGAGGGGCCACATTGTTCTGCCTAGAGGTTATAGTGGTAACAGTTGGATAGCACGACCATGTGTCACGCAAGTATGTGCTTAACTAGTTGTTTATTCCGTTAGTCTACAAAAAAAAAACATCTCATTTACAGGCCATAAAAATTCCAACACTGGTCTCCAACATTCATACTACTAGTGATTCAAAAGGAATCTCATAATAACCACATTCAATTATTACATCTCAAGTAAGATATAAGGTATCTACAATGGGAGGGCAGATCAGATCCCATTCAAGAACACTATTAACAAGTGG
Organism: Picea mariana; assembly: GCA_032191745.1. Lineage (NCBI taxonomy): Eukaryota > Viridiplantae > Streptophyta > Pinopsida > Pinales > Pinaceae > Picea > Picea mariana. The sequence goes on from JASDQU010102988.1 coordinate 186,907, forward strand.
CGGAACCATTCCACAAATTGAACTTGAAGGAGAATTTAATCTTATTTCCCACTGGTAAGTAAAAATAATTGGAATCTTTCTACCCAGATCTTCTATTTCCATAATTTTGATCGATATAAGCATCAAGCTCATGTATTCTATAAATCACAATGACCATACATTACTCCACACCATGCATGTTATAGGAAATCATTTAAATGTAAAAAAGGGATACAATATTGTAACCAAGGCTATGCATAAAAAGAATCAATTGAAGGAAATTATGAAAAGATGAATAGACGAAGGGAAAAAAAATTGGCAATAGCTTAGGTTTGATGCCCCATCATGATTTTATATTTGTTGCCTCATATTCCTTCATTGAACTCATGTTTGAATGCCAGGAGGAAAACTACCTTGTTGTGCAATCAAATTATTCATACATATTATGACATCAAATTCAAGTTTCAATCATGTTATCTTTTGGGTTGCTTTGAAAGTGTTTACACCATGCTAGGGGCGCCTCCAATGTGGGGTTCATATTGAAACCCTAGCCCCTAGTTGTATATTATACCTTTTGGCTGGTGACATTTGGAGCTATAGGTGGTTGGTTGAACTTGAACTTGGTGCTAGATGTGCCATATTCTTTGATGAGTCAATTATCTTATGTGGCATTGATATCTTCTACACAACGTGAATGTTTAGGAGGATGGTTGATTGCATGGGTGTTGGATCTACCTCGAAGGAGGAGTGATGGGTATTAGGAGGTAAGTAAAATATACCTAGAAGCATTAGGACCACTTGGCATGCCTTAAGAGAATGATGACTTAACTTGAGGATGCTTGAATTGAAGATTCATTACATGGGGTTGTGTGTGGACCCAAGAAATGATACTTTGAGGAGGAGATCTGGATCATTTGATGCTTGTCTTAAAGAGTGAGGAGCCTTATGATGAGAATAAATTCACATTTGAGTCCCATGCTTAGAGAGCACACCACTTGAGGATCCTTGTCTTGACATGTGAAAACATTGGAGAGAGAGAGTACTTCACTTGGAGACCTTATCTTAAGGATTATATTAGGTTGCTTGCAGACCTATTCCACTTTACTATCATCGGCATTACTCACTTGTTCTATAAAAAAGGAGGAGAGTGTCTTTGGTTGTTGTAATCATGTAGAATCATGTGACGATGCATTAGATCATTTGTATCTTGAACATGAACTTGTCTCGAGTCTTTGTACTTGTATTTATGAAAAGGAGGAAGGCACTAAATTTTGTGAGAGGAAAAATCTAGAGGATACTTGAAGTTCTAGGGTTTGAGTCCTTATATGAGAAGGACTTGGGATTTGTGGCAACAAAACCCTAGATGTGACTTGGAGTGCTTTACTCGGAGATCTTGTGTGAGGTAAGCTTAATGAAAGATCAAGGGTGGACTTCTTGGTGTTGATGCTATCTTGTTATGGAGCCTGTTGGTTGTGGAGCCTGATTATCTTCCTGATTCAGAGGTCCTCGTTTTTAGCCGTGTTTATACCCCATGAAGTATTTACACCCCAGAAGTATGTACACTCTTCCACGTGGGGGAGTGCAGAGGGGGGGTACCCCCTCT
>JASDQU010102988.1:188538-203872 GCA_032191745.1 Picea mariana
TAGTTCCAGTTTCTAGTCATAGCTTGCTTACTTCAGTTTATATAAATTTCAATTAATTATTTGTTGGTTAAATTAGATTGTCAATTTACTTTTTAATATCATGCTTTAAATTTATGTTTTTAATTATTTCTTTATGTTAGTTTGAATGGCTAGAATAGACATAGTGTAGTTTCATTTCACGCAATTTCCTTTCTTAGAATTAAAATGCAATTACATTTCTTAGCTAATGGTTGAATCTAGTTTTTCTTACATAGTATAGATATAGAATGATGATCTCATTATGTTGTTGATGGTTTATATATGATGCAGGGTATTTAAACATTGTTCTTGTCATGGCTAAATTCTTGTTGGATTGTTTGATACATACCTTTCATTTTGCCATTGAGATTAGTGTTGAGTTTGTACTGTTGGAATTGTCCTTTGTTTTCAAATGTCATCGAGATATCATCCGTCACCACCGAAGGCATTCACACAACCACCAACATTATATTTGAGTGTCATAAGATTAAAGCTAGTTTCTTGCTTTTGTAGATTAGAAGAGACAGTTTCTTGTTTTTGTAGATTAAGGTAAAGCATTTAGTTGTTAGTTCTCCTTGCTTTCAATAGAATAGATTTCCTTTCATGCATTGCATTGAGCATTTAGATTTCCTTTCATGCATTAGAAATAGTTTTTCATTAGGCATTTAGTCCACTTGCCTCTTAGGCTAGGAAGTTGTTCAATGAGAAGTCCTTTCTTACTTGTCTTTTGCTTTATGCTTTTGCTTGCTTGTCTGTTTTCTTTAATAGGTTAGTTAGACATTGTTGCTTGCTTGTCTATTTGCTTTAGTAGGGTAGTTAGGTGTTTTTCCTTGCTTGTCTATTTTCTTTAATATGTTAGGTAGGTGTTTTTTCTTGCTTGCTTATGTATTTGCTTTCATAGGGTAGTTGCTCATTGGATATAGGTTCGCAAGTTAAAGAAGTTTGTTTTTGTCATTTGCTTAGTATGCTTAGTAGTTTACCTTTGCTTACTGTCATGAACTAGTTTGCTTTGAATAGGGATTTTACTTGCTTTCTTAGGAACTATCCATCAGTCCTTGGCCCAAAAATACTTAGATTACCTTATTTTCAATTTTCTTAGTAAGCTTTGTTCATTAGATAGGTTTGCTTGAGTATATTAGCCTTAGATAGCTACTTTCCTTAGTTAGTCTACACTCCTACCAACCTTCTACCTTTGGCATATATTTTTATACAACTCTAAGTTTACTTACCCTAGGTTGACAATTTAATTGAGGGTAGTTTAGTGTCTTTTTTAGTACATATAAAACACCTAACACCTTTGTTGGTACTAATGTCCCCAAATATGTGACTGGTTGGAGGAGTCAGCATTCGGGCCATTGATTACATAGGAAAAACTTGGAGTTGTGGTGGGAAGGATAAGCTAGGAACCATAGAGGGTGGTTCTAAATACCATAGAGGGATGGATATCACCATATTGGGTAAGGTGAGGGTGGTCGCTACCTAGTAGGTGGTTATTCTAGGTGGGAGGTAAAATAAAGTTATTTGTGTAATGTTCTATGGGACCGTTTTCCAAACAAGGATTTGGCCTATCATTGGCAGGTACTGGGGAATAGGTATTTCTTCCAGAGAGGGGGCTAAACGATGTTCCTCAAAGGGAACTTACACGATAAAGGTATGTGTGAAGGTTTTTATGGATTCTTCCTCGAGTGGAGGGTCATCAGGAATTTCTACTCCATCGAAGGTGATGATCTAAACTTGGGCTATGCTTATGGTATGGGGGGAAGGGGAATTCCCTTGGTATGAACCTGTCAATGATGGGTCGTGAAAGATACCAGGTGTTGGTTGTGGAGCCTGATTATCTTCCTGATTTAGAGGTCTTTTACTTTCAGCTATGTTTATACCCCATGAAGTATTTACACCCCAAAAGTATGTACACTCTTCCACGTGGGGGAGTGCAGAGGGGGGGTACCCCCTCTGCGGGGTCTGGGGGGACTATCCCCCCGGCTGGGGGGTTTGGGGGAAAGTGGGCCCCCAGTGGGGGTTCGGGGGTAGCATCCCCCAATGGGGGTTCAGGGGCGAAGCCCCCGAAGCAAAAATTGCCTTGTAAAAGTATATTGTAATTTCATTGTAAATCTGGACCGTTCATTATAAGGTCGCAGATCTAACGATAGAAATTATGTTAGGGTTTTCTGCCCTATAAGGAAACCCTCTTTTATGAAGGAAATGTATTGTGGTTATGTAGGTGGGTGAGTATTGTATTCTGAAAGAGGAGACTGTGAGAGAAATAAGAGGAAGTTATAGTGGGTTTTGCTGTAGGTTGTATCCCTTCATTTTGTTGGATAATAATAAAGAAAGGACCTGGCAATTTCTCTAGTGAACGTAGCCCACACTGGGTGAACCACGTAAATATGTGTCTCTCTTGTATTGTGTATCTTATGTGTTTTGTTTCCACATTTGTTTTATTTTATTGCTCCGCGGTCCTATTTTTCTAACACCAGGTCTGACTTCCAACACTGGTGAAAGTTCAGAACTGGCACGTATGAGTGCGAGTATATATATATCTATGTGTCTCGACTGATTGGGATGATAGTGGGTTAATTGGTTGATAATGATGATTTTCCAATTATGGGGGAAGCGCATGGTCTAAAAGATGGAAGAAGATACAACTTGCATGGCGTACATGTAGCTTCATCCAAACATGATATTGTAATGTAATTGGGTGTCAATGACGATTGTTTTTCCTCCAAGTTCCAAACAAATATTTTGTTATAGGTCTTCTGGTTAGGATGGTCGACCATCATAGAATCTGAGAATAATGGTCAAGGGAACTAGCTCGAGTGATCTAAGTTGTTTCCACACATACTTGGACATGATGCAAATGGATTCTCCTTCATTGATGATGCATATATGGACTCTGATATTTCTAATTTTGACATGGATTTGGAAAGAATATAGTGAAGGAAGGTGTGGGTCAACTTCCCACAATTGTGAAAGAAAGGAATTTATTTGGGAAGTGCATGTTTGGAGAACCTATAATACTGACATGCAAGATCATGACTAAGACAAATAATTGATAGGTATCTATTTATGTGTGGCCCTTTCATGAGAGTTATGCACATTCTTGCGTAGGGGTGCACGAGGAATCCGAGTAGTGCATTCGCTGTTAGGATGGGGTATTTTCAAAGCTTATCCTGCTGGAAATTGGGGGGACTCTGTTGTGTTTGGGGAAGGGTCAGGAGGCATATTGGCAGTTGTGAGTTTATAAGATAATTTCCTCTTCAGTAGTGAGTAGGATTCCTATCCCCACAATCGTAATTTATACTACAATCTTATTTTTGTGTTCAGGGATGATTTTAAGGATGGAAATGTATTTTAAAATGTAGAAACCTTGGTGAATCTTACTTATCCTTCATATGCCAACTATAAATGTTTGGCGACATTTTTGTAAAAATATACAAATTTCTACGGATTTTATATAGTTTTTATAAAATTTTGGTGATTTTTAAGGTAAAATAAATTTATCCTATATAATTTGGGCAAATCATTTTTAAAATAGCGATTCTCGTTTTTGGAAAAACCATGGAAAATTAGCCCATGAGCAAAATTTAGCCCCTAAAATCATCTATGTTTGTGTTCCTCTTGTGGAGGTTAAAGATGTGTTTTTTAGTGGTTGATTTTAGAGAGTGAAAGTGGGTTGTGAGGTTGGGTTCATGGGACAACTTTGATGATTAAGAATTGTGTGATAAAAATACTTCTATTAAACAAATGAAACCCTTACGATCCTCCCAGATCACTTATGGGTGTGGGAAGAAGAGGATACTATGGTTTAAAGTATCCAATAAAAACATTTTAAGTGAGTGGTGATGTTTTCTACAAGAAGTTAAAGTGTGTAATGATTTTCAATAAGTTAGTGATCCAAATTTTAACATGTGGATATCGATTGGTCCTTTACAAATGTTTTTTATATCTAACTTACTAAATTTCACAAATAATCCTTGCAAAAATTGAAAAATCTTTAGATAACTAGAATGGTGGACATGTGGTTCCTTACTCTTGAGATTTTAATCTCCCTATAATGCTATCTAATATAATAAATCTTTGAAGCTATCCCTAGATTGTATATGTGTGGGAATGGATGTGCCCCTACAAATCCTTTTAAATTTCCTAGGTTATTTTCTCTAAAACTTTGAAACTATCATAAGTTTGTGCACATGTGGGCATGTATGAGCCCTTGGGAGAGCCCAATTGGGCATCAGTGGATATATGAAATGGGAGAGCCTAATTGGGCCCTCTAATAACTTGTTCCATAGACAACATAGCTTTCATTTTTTCAAAGGCAGTTTGACACTACTCAGTCCAAAGAAAATCAACATCCTTTATTAACAATCCAAACATGGGTGCAACAATATTTGTGAAATGTTCAATAAACCTCTGGTAGTATCTGGCATGTCCAAGAAATATTCTCACATATTTCTTAGTCTTGGGGGGTGGAAGTATAACAATGACCTCAATATTAGCAGGATCGAATTTAATCCTTTAAGATGAAACATGATTTCCTAGAACTAATCCTTCAGTCAACAAAATTTTACATTTTTTATGAATTAAAGACAGGTTCATTTCTTGGCATCTGATAAGGACTTTTTTTAAATTATCTAAGGCTTCCTGGTAATTATTACCATATACTATGAAGTCATCCATATATACCTCCACACAATCATGAATAAGATCAACATATATCCCTAATACTGCTCATTAAAATGTGGCAGGAGCATTACACAATCTAAATGGTGAGACCCTATAGGCATAGGTGCCCGAAGGACAAGTAAAGGTAGTCTTGTCCTAATCCTCGGGTGCTATGAGAAATTGATTGTACCCATTATATCCATCTAAAAAGGATAAATGTTTCTTTCCAGACAGGGTATCCAAGACTTCATCAATGAAAGGAAGAGGAAAATAATCCTTCAGAATGGCCTTGTTAAGCTCCCAGAAATCAACACAAATTCTCCATTTCCCAGTCACTTTCTTTGGAACCACTACAAGCGAGGATACCCATTTACTGTCGGAGATGGGATAAATAAATCTGACATTTAATAACTTTTGGATCTCCTCTTTTACTATATCCTTGAGTGTTGGGTTCATCCTTCTCTGGGGTTTCCTAACATGTGTTACTTCCCCCTAGGTATATATGTGATGAACACATGTGTCAGGGTGTATACCCTTCATGTCAATGTATTCCCAAGTGAATGCCCCTGATTGTTCTTTAAGGATACTTACTAACTACTTTTATTGGTCTGCATATGGTCTAGAGTTTATATGTAGAAATTTCCCTAGACTAATCTCGTAGGGCATGGTATATGATGTGGTAGACTCATCTATCTCGAAGATGAAATATGTCGAAGACAAAATCCATTGGTCCAATTGTTCCTGTAATTATTCCCCAAACATGTACTCAAATTGGAGAAAATATTGTGGAAAATCAACACACGTGATAACAAAAATGAACTGGTTTAGCACATTTTTCGTTGTATGCTCCTGAAGTGCCCAGGAATGATCACTTGGCAACACGAGTTCTTCCCAATCCTCATTCTCGTATGGACATTCAATCCACCATAGATTCTCCATGATAGGTTGAGTTGGTGGATATATGGTGAGCTTCTGGATAGATAGTCCATTTGAGATGGTCATTTCTCCCTCTCTATAGCCAATAAATGCATTGGTTGTGGCTAACCAAGGTCTTCCCAAAATAAAGGAATGGCCTTTGGTAGGATCCTTTGAGTGGATGACAAGAAAGTCTATTCGGTACTCCCATGAGGCTAAAGTGATCCAGGTGGATATCAGTGGCCACCCATCTTTTCCAACTCGCTCAAAACAATTTTCTAGCAATTTTGGTAATTTACTATTTTTAGCCCTTTTTTGGTTCCTAAAACTTCCAAAGCCGTTTTGAGGCCCTAAACGACGTTTTTGGGAAAAATAGGAAGAAACATAGAATTTCCTTCAATGTTTCTCACACAAAATTTGTATTCCTCGAATAGATATTTCTAACAAGGTATTGAGCGCATCAAACGAAGATCGTATGCAAAAGTTACGACCCCTGGAAGTTGTTGTACTAACTTACCCAAATAGGGCCCACATGACTTTCGGCGCTTCATCTCCTAGGATTAGGTTTTCGGATGTATAGGGCTTTTTCCATTCCTTTTTATTGTAAAAATTCCTTCAGAAGCTCATGGTAATATTCTTCTTGCGAATGAGCGCAACCATCACATCTCTTCTCAGAGATAAGCCGCCACCATTCCAACAAGCTTGTTTTCTACTGCATTTTACAGTTTCATCTTATTTCCTTATTGAATAGAAAACCAGCTTTACTGTATCTCTATTATTTTGTGTTAAGCATTTATTAACAATCTTTAGTCATTTTTCTCTGCTTATAAAATCTAGATCAGTGGTATCAGAGTGATCTGCTCCTTGTCATCTTAATGCATGTCACCAATGAGGTCAAAGTACAAAGAGTTGGGTCTCAAGCTTGTTTCTCTTGAGCAAAAAATCTCTCGCACACACAAACGACCTCTCATGGAAAGAGAAAAGAAATATGATGGGATAGGAGATCCTTTCAAACTGTTGATTGAGGAAGCCCTCATGCAATAGAGGAACGAGATTATGGATAGTTTCATGCAAATCCTTCTGCGTCTACCAACAGGCAACACACCTTCTTCGAGCAGAGGCACCACCCCCTTCAAGGTACAAATAAACTTCGATATTCCTATATTTGAAGGTCAGGTAGACACAGATGTTGTAGACAAGTGGTTGAATATACTAGAAGGGTATTTTGTTGTCCATAACTTTTAGAATAGAGAAAATATTACTTTTGCGCTCCTCAAAGTCGTTCCCCATGTCAAAGATTGGTGGGAAACATTCTGTGAGCAAAAGGAAATAGAGGAACCCTCATTATTTACAGTCATGAACACCTGGGAATCCTTCAGGGATGCTATTAAGGAAAAATACTACCCTATTAGAAGTTATGATGACTTATATACCAAATGTACCACACTGCGGTAAGAAAGAGACCAAGTAGTGCCAGATTTCATAAATATCTTCCATACCTTGTGCACCAAGCTAGGTATCAAATATTCAGAGTGAAATATGGTGCTCAAGTATTGTGGTGCTCTACATAGATACATCCAAACCAAAATGGAATTTCTGGACATTTCATCCTTATGAGTGGCCTACCAATATGCCATCAAAATCGAGGAGAAGCTAAAACAAAAGATGCGACAATTTGGGCCTGGGAACCCCTCACAACAAAATCCAGGAAAGGGAGGCCCCAACCCATAGAAAAAAGGATAGAGAAAAGATGGACAATATCAGGACAACTAGTCCAAGCCGTAAGAAAAGGACACCGAAAAGACAAAGAAAGATACCAGGAAGTGGTGCGACTTCCATAAGACCCCTTGGCATAACACTGTTGACTGCTACTCAAAGAAGTTGTTGGTGGCCGAAGTGAAAGCCTCTGAATCAGATGTGGGTTCTGACTCTGAGTCAGAACTAGAAAAGGGAAGACGGATCATTGATGCAGAACCCAGTGCCACAGTTGCTACCACCAAGCTTCAGCCTGGTGAACCAGACGAGCCAGAAGAATGAGAGTTCCTCTTCCATTCACAGATGTGGGTAAAAGTAACCTCACTGCACTTCATCGTTTATAGCGGTAGCTAGAAGAACCTTATCTCAGCAAAGATCATCAAGCGGATGGCCCTGCCGAAAACGCCATACCCACAACCCTACACCATTGGATAGAACTGCCAAGGAAGCAATCTTCATGTCATCCAACAGTGTTAACTGTCATACGACATCAAGCCCTTCAAATACGAGGTATTGTGTGATGTTTCTCCTCTCGAAGTTTGTGATGTTCTTTTGGGCCAACCTTATTTATGGAAACGACATGCTGTATATGAGTCTAGGCCTCATAGTGTTATTATTAATTTGAATAGGAAATTGTAGAGGACACTCAAGGCAGTCCCACCTAGTGCTATTTCATTGATCTCTGCTAAGAACTGAAGGAAGGTCATCTCTCAGAAGGGGAAGTTTGTCTTCTTCGTGATTCAATCTCAGAATGAGCAAAATATCACAGCCATATCCAGGGTCTCTATGACCAACCTCTCCACCCAGAAGAAGCAAGTATATAAGGTCGTGAAAGAATACTCATATATCTTCTCCTCACCTACTGAGGTACCTCTGCACTGTCAGGTCAAGCACCCCATCGATCTGACCCATGGTGCACAGCTTCCCAATGGGCCAGTCTATTACCACTCTCTATTAGAGATTGAGGAGATCAAGCGACAGATCCAAGAACTTCTCCACAAGGGGCACATCCGTCCTATCTCATCACCTTGCAGGATCACAATCATGTTGGTACAAAAGAAAGATGGAACCTGGAAACTCTACATTGATTATCGGGTTCTGAATAAAATCATAGTCATAAAACAGTACATGATTCCCCGAATCAACAACCTCATTGATCAACTCATGGGGGCCAAATACTTCAGTAATATTGATATGAAGTCTGGCTCCCACCAGGTCTTGATAGAATAGACATATGTATGGAAGACTGCATTCAAGTCAAAGGAAGGCCTTTTTGAATGGTTGGTCATACCCTTTGGTTTGAAAAATGCTCTAACCACTTTCATGAGGATGATGGATGATATCTTGTGACCATTCACCAATACTTTTGTAGTGGTGTATATGGATGACATCCTCATTTACAACAAGACTTGGGCCAAACACTTGCATCATATTCAATAGGTTTTGCACACCCTACAATAGCACAAGCTATACACCAACTTGGAAAAACGCTCCTTCGGCATGGACAGGGTCCATTACCTGGGCTACATCATGGAACAACATGGCATACATGTGGATCTAGCCAAGATCCAAGTCATTTGTGACTGGCCAGCCCAAACCATACTCACTGAGATTCGAATCTTCTTGGGCCTTGCCAATTTCTACCATAGGTTCATGTTGGGATTCTCCCATATTGCATGGGCCCTCAGGGAAACAACCAGGGGTGTTGGTAAGGAGAAATTTGTTTGGGGTCGGTCCCAACAACAAGCATTCGATGATTTGAAGCAATGCTTGTGCTCATCCCTAGTAATTTCACTACCAGACCTACAACAACCCTTTGAGATCGAGATAGATGCTTCAGACTATGTTGTGGGAGTCGTTCTCACTCAGCACGACCACCCCATGGCCTATCATAGTGAGACACTATCGGATGTTGTCCATAAGTACCCTACTTATGAAAAAGAATTGTACTCCATTGTGAAAGCCTGCTGGAAGTGGAGACATTACATTCTTTGGAAGGAGACAATCATCCAAATTGATCATAAGACACTGCAGTTCATGCAGACACAAGGAAAATTGCATAATGACCGCCATCAAAAGTGGTCCACATAATTGCAGCAATTCCACCTCAACATCAAGTATAAAACAGGAAGCACCAACCATGTCACTAATTGCCTCAGCGGACTGCCACTCATGGCACTCACCATAGTGCTAGAATCTTATGTCCATGAGACCTCTAGATGGCTCCAACTCTATTAGGAAATCCCAAACTTCACCACCACCTACCAAATGTTGGGTGCAAACGCAGTTGTCGATGATTTCCATATTCAGGATGGGTTGTTGTGTCGCCTGGGCCATATATGTGTTCCATCAAGAAAGTGAGTGAAGCTGATCTAGGAAGCCCACTAGAGTCGGGTGGCAGGACACTTCAGCATCGAAAAGATAGTGGTGATGCTACATAAACATTTCTACTGGCCGAAACTTTGATAGGAGGTCAACAAGTATATCAGGTCTTGCACTACATGCGCTATTGCCAAACTGACCACTAAGAAACATGGCCTATACACCCCTCTTCCTACTCCTGACATGCCATGTGAATCCATCTCAATGGACTACATGTTGGGCCTCCCATCCACCAAGAGGGGAAATGATTTTGTTTTTGTAGTTGTTGATCACTTTTCTAAGATGGCGATTCTGGTTTCCTGCAAGAAGAGCATCACAGTAGAGGCCATTGCCAAGCTCTTCTTTGAACAAGTCTAGGTACATTTTCAAATCCCACAAACCATTGTATTAGATTGGGACAATCGATTTATCAACACATTCTGGTCGAACCTCTGGTCACTGCTGGACACCAAGCTCACCAAATCCATGACCTTACACCCCCAAGACAAATGGCCAAATCGAGGTCGTAAATCGAATGATTGTGCATATCCTTCACATGTATAATTACAAGAACCCTTGCACATGGTATGAGAGCCTTCCCTATTTCCATCATAGCTACAACCAATCCCTGCATATCTCAACCGACCACAAACCCTTTCAGGTGGGGTTGGAATTCCAACCATTGGGTCCCATAGATGTTGCACTTCCCCTTGTAGTCACCTTGACTAACTCATCTCCTGCTCCAAATAAATTTGAAAAATCCACTCGGTTCATTAAGAAAATCCAACCCATCTGACAACAGGTTCAGGATATCCTACAAAAGTCCAATGACAAGTACAAGTAGCACCATGATCAACATCGAGTGCCACATAATTTTTAGGTGGGCAACAAAGTTTGGTTGCACTTGCAGAAAGAACGTCTTACAGGACCCCATCAGAAGCTTCGACCACTCCGTTATGGGTTGTACACCATCACCAAGGCCATGGGGGATAATTATTTTGAGCTCAACATTCCTCCTTCCTTGGCCTACACCTAGTGTTAAACGTGGATCTCATTCGCCCTTATTTCCCACCATTATTGGACACCTCAGGAGTAGCAGAACAAATGAAACCAACAAAGCTCAACCCAAACTACATACAACATGCATCATGTGATCAGATTGTGGACACATATATCAAGGGAACTCAATAGCAAAGGATCCAACTTTATCAAATTGCCAAACCAGGTCAGCTCCTGCACCAAGGCAAGTGGCTCACCCAAGGCTAAATTCAATAGAAATTTCCTCATCTGATGGGGGAAATCAACATAATGGAGACCATTGCTTCCTAAGGAGGGAGGATTGATCCAGGTGGATATTAGTGGCCACACACCTTTTCCAACTGGCTTAAAACAATTTTCTGGCAATTTTGGTAATTTACTATTTTTAGCAGTTTTTTGGGTCCTGAAACTTTCGGAGCCGTTTTGAGGCCCTAAACGATGTTTTTTGGGAAAACGGGGAGAAACATGATATTGACTTCATGTTGCTCACACAAACGTTGTATTCCTTGGATATATCTTTTAACAAGGTATTAAGCGCATCAAACGAAGATCATATGCAAAAGTTACGACCCCGGGAAGTTGATGCACTCACTTACCCAAACGAGGCCCACATGACTTTTGGCGCTTCATCTCCTAGGGTTAGGTTTTTGGATGTCTAGGGTTTTTGACATTCCTGTTTATTGTAAAAGGTCCTTCAGAGCCTCATGGTAATCTTCTTCTTGCAAATGAGTGCAGCCGTCACATCTCTTCTCAGAGATAAGCCGCCACCATTCCAACAAGCTTGTTTTCTGCTGCATTTTACAGTTTCATCTTATTTCCTTATTGAATAGAAAACCAGTTTTATTGTATCTTTGTTATTTTGTGTTAAGCATCTATTAATAATCTATAGTCATTTCATTCTGCTCATAAAATCTAGATCATAAAGTAACTATGATATCATCCAAAATTCCTTCAGGTATAACCATGGTCTTATCTGCTAATTCCAATATGGTTGGGGTAGGTCTAAAAAGAGGTTTTAACTGTAATTCCTCCAAGGTAGTAAAAATCATAACATTGATGGCTTCCCCTAGGTCTATGAGAGTATTCCCAATGGAAACCTCATTAATGGTTATGGTCACTATGGGGTTTCCTGGGTTCCCATATTTTTCTACCTTACACTGCTCTGATATGTACTCATAAAGTTCTCCTATCAAATGTAATGTTGGAGGATCCTTCTGCTTCCTTCCTAGCTTCTTAATACATAGTTCTTTGACCACCGTATTGTATATTGGAATATCCTTAATGGCTTGTAGGAAGGGAATATTGACATAAATATTCTTCAATTCATTCAAGATGTCAAATTTCAGTTGGGTGGTAGGTTTCTCGATTACTAATCTTTCTGGATAAGGAGGGGCCATCATAATTTGTGAAGGTTCATTTTGGGGAAGCTTGGGTTCTTGGTCCTTAGGAATAATAACATTTTCCCACCTAGTTTCATCCATGGGTTGTTTGGGGGTTTCCTCTTCTTCTTCTTCCTAGATGACTATTGAAGGCCTCTGCCTGTCCAAAACTTTTCCCAACCTTAGTTGAATCTCCTACAATGGAATAGGAAAAATAAAATATGTGGGCCCTCGGGAAGGCCTCAATATCAACATTTTGAAGAGGTTGAGTGGGCTTATTATTGGGATTTGGCACTAGTTGTGCCGATAATAATGTTGGTCTTGGGGAACTTGCATTGTGATATTGTTGAGGTTGTTGTTGTGGAATAGGAGGTAAAGGTGGTGGAGCAAAACCTGGAATAAGCTATGGGATGTTTGGTAGAAACTAAGGGTAAGGATGGTTGGGCATAGGGACATGTGGAGCTTGAGGGTTCCCTTGGTTATTCCCTCCTCTCATCCTTGAAGCCAAGGATGGTGATACTGTGTAGACCAGTTTTTCCAACTTGGTGAGTTCCACTATTGTGGTTGTTGATAATAGGGTGGAACTTGAGGCTATAGATCTGGGTATGTAGGTTGATTCCTAGGATGCCATGGGCTCCTAGGTGCATAAGAGGACTCCCTAGGATCCCCACTTCTATAGATGGCTAACAAACTAGGCATTGATGGAAATTTTTCAGTTGACTGGTCCTTCATGCAGAAGCCACAAACTGAAATGTTATCTAATGGGCATTCCCTTGAGGAATGCTTCCTCCTGCATCTTGGGAAAAATATGCTCATTGTTGCATTTTACTCCTCCTGCTTCTTTTTAATATTTAGGGTGTCCAACTGAGAACCTATTGTTCTTAAGATATTGATTTTGAAGTTCTCTAAAAGGTTCCCTAGTGTAAACTACCAAACAATTATATTGGTTGAACTGCCAAACAAAGTATTCACCTGTTCAGGGTCGATGATGTCTACAAAGTTAGGGTATCTTGATGGTGGTAAGAAAACAAAGGTTGTGTTGGTTGGTTCTATGGAAGGAACGAGTGGTTTTTCCTCCTGCCGCACTATTGTTGATGATTAAATATTTTGTTCTATAGTGCTCCCTGTTTTAGTCTCTTCAGAGAATGCCTTAGCTCTTTGGGTTGAGCTAGCTCCTACTTTTCAGTATCTCGATCTGCAGAGTTTATGAGTGGAATGTTCCTTCCTCCGAAAAGGTTAGAAGGAACCTTGGTCGAAATTTATAATTTTGTTTGAATGCATCTTTCCTTTTGGGTCCCTAGGTATGTTCATGAAAGAAAACAAAAGGAAAAACTACCATTGGGTTTGGGGAAACCTGATATAACATATGTGTAGGTTCTTACCTCTCATCTTAAAGTTCCCCTACCACCAAACTAATGCTAAGGTTTAGAAATGATCTATCTCCTAACTATTTCCTACCTTAAGACAACTCCCTAGCAACGACGCCAAAAATGGTGGGTGTTCTATATGCACTAAATCCCTCAATTAAATTGTCAACCCGTAAACTTAAAATTTTAGAACTATATGTTCCAAGGCATAAAAGCTAGAGGAAGTATAATATAAATAAGGATATGGTCTATCTGAGGGTTAATCTACTTAAGAAAAGACTATCAATGAGCAAACTCTATCAAGGAACTTGAACTATTTACCCTAAGAAACTTTTAAACAATGGATCGATGGATTGTTCCTAAAGAATAAAATGAAAACCCTACTTTGAACAAGTTAACCTATTTAATATAATGAAAAAAAGAAAGTCATATATTCAATCTATTCAACTTAATGAGAAATAGAAACAACAAATTAATATAATCAATCTATTCATGGTCTCATATCCAGGACGAGCATGTCCTGGAGAATTGTATTGGTGGGAGGAAAGAGTAACAGTCATTGGTACATCATATTGTTGTAGCAGGTGTGGTAGTGACAGGACACATCCCTCCGATCGAGTTTCCCTGGGATGAGAGGGGAGGAGGACCTCCCAGTGGTCAAGGACCAGCAAAAAACCCTGAGAATGGAGGGTTCCCAGAGTTAGAGGAACCTTAGCTGTAATATTGTATGGGAATGGCCCACATTTTGTATGAGATGATGTATAGGAGTTGAGGCTCCCATTTCATACATTTTGAGCATAGTAATTGTGACTGGACTCCGACCATGAGTCGACGATGATGTATATTTTTTATGAAACATTTATTTAATTGTTATTATATATATATATATATATGGATGATATATTTTTGGATGATGGCTTTTGTTTTTGGCATTGTTGGCCCTTGACCAAGTTTTGGAGATACTTGGTCATAATTGACCTATTTTTGGGACTTCGATAGGCTGTCAAAGATGGGGTGAAAGACGAAGAAGAGATCACGGGATCTCGGCCCATTTTTCAGCCTTTTTGGGTTTTGGGATTACATAATGGGTATGGGAATGTCGACCCATGGGTTTACCCATGCTTAGGCCCACTTTTGTAATGTATAAATAAGTAGCTAGGTGAAGTAAGTAAGGGGCTACAAGTTCAATTTCTGTGACCGAAAGTGTTGAGTGCTGAATAGAGATTGAGTTTGTGCATGTTATGTAGGACTTGCAGAGATAAGTGCAAGTAGTTGTAAGAAGAATTTGTGTTGTAACCTATCTTAGGGAAGGAGGATCTAGCGGAGTGCACAGATCTCCTGTCTTATGCAAAGTAGGGTTTTTGAGGCTTTATGCATGTAAATGATTGACATAGATAATAGAAGAGAAGAAGAGTTGGTGGACGTAGCCCCAGGGTGGGGGTGAACCAAGTACATGCTATGTTGCTCTGCTTTGTGCGATGTGTTGATATGTTTATGTGTTTACTTGCTAAGTACTTTAGTATAAATGAATGTTAGATAGGAATGATGTTGTTTTGTGCTTAATAAAGGGAATGAATGTTAGATCTGACCTATGTGAGTATGATTAGTGCCTGAATATGATATATCTAATGTGTTCCTTTATTCTAAGTGCTATTAGATGTTGGATATGGTTAAATACTACGATGCTCTGTAATTAGGGTTTGTCTACGTTGTTACTAAAGAATGTATATTGATGAATGTTTACTGCTAACTTCTATGCTAAGTGTTAGAATCACAGATCTATGTCCTAGCTAATGTTGCAGACATTTGAGTCCTACAACCACCCCTGCCTCTACCTCG
>JASDQU010102988.1:210973-230289 GCA_032191745.1 Picea mariana
GTGATTTCCCTTGAATTTAAAGGAGAAATCCCATCGATACAATCATTACAAGGCAGATCTGGATCCTACACTAAATCGGATCTTCTTTCTAAATCAGCATAGGGTGTCCTATTCTCATGCAACCGAATGCTAATACAGGAGCTGACGAGGCATTGTTGTTACGGCTGGTGTAACATCTTCTTCTCATAGTTGTTGATGTTGTTTCAGCATCGCAATTCACGGGCTGTTTGGCCACGTGAATTGCGCCCTTTGACTATGTCGGCCTTGACTGCTAACTGTCAGGGCTCGTGTTTCAGCATCGTGGCGGTCTCCACTGTGTCTTAGCATCTACATTTATGAACTGAGTGACAGCTCCGTGTTTCAGCATCTGCCTTCTCGAACCATGTAGCTTCTTCGTGTTTCGGCATATGCATCCTCGGACTGTGTAGCAGCTCCGTTCATCATGTGCATCCTCGGACTGTGTAGCAGCTTCCGTGTTTCAGCATCAACTTTGGATAGTTCTGTGTTTCAGCATCGGTCTTGAATACTATTCTGCAGATATAGACACTTATGCACTTCTAATCAATGGTTAAGTCCAAAATTAATGTAAAATATCATGCAAAACAAATTAAACGTGTAGTAATGAGAAAGGACGTTGTGTACCTTGGAATGATCAGGTGGAATGATAGTATAAGTCTAAATACAGGTGATGAAGGGTATAACAATGGCAAAAAGGGTACAATATGTGGTCCTAACACTGCCCACCTAGAAATATTCAAACTTTCTGCAGCCCTCTTGGCAGTCTAAGAGATCCTCGAATCCCATCTCATTCCCTTCTGGAAACATGAAATTTCCTTTCTGTCCTCGTGACAGTCTATGAGATCCCGTAGCGATCTCATCTCATTTCCCACCTAGAAATTGGAAATTTCTGTTATGCCTTATTGGCAGTCTCTGCACACATGGTAGTTTATGAGATCTTCCAGTGATCTCAGTTCATCCTCAGCATCACTGAGATTCCTCCCAGTCTCTGGTTCACATACCTGAACCATCTCCTCCTCATCATTCTTGAGGCTTTCAACATGCCTCAACCACATTTTCAATAGCCTCCGCTGTCTTCTGGACAACATCTCCCTAACTGGCCATTTTACCTTCGTCGTGATGGGCCATTCATACACCCATCACGACTTTGCCTCCTACTTCATCCGCAATGCGAGCTCCTCCATCCTTGCTTTGATCTTGGCAAGTTTCTTATCCATCGCCTCTTTTCTCTGTTGTTGATGGATCTTCTTTCCATCGCGTCTATGACCTTTAGTAGCGACTTTTCTACCCCTATCTGCCCTCCTGGAAAACCTGCTACTGTCACTCTGCAACCCTGAGTGCTTCCAGCATCTCCTACAGTCCTCCCGACTGTCTCCTTGACTATTGCCTACCTGCAAACAATCACCACAGAGTTCCAGCGCTCTGTCTCCTTCTTCTTCTCTTCTGTAAGCTACCTTTTTCGCCAACAAAAGTCAGATCCTGCTCTGATACCACAAATGGCACAGACCCCCAACCCTCAGGCCAGAATCTGCTATAGGATTGTTCTAATCTCATTGAGCCGAAGTGGCTCCTTTGGTTCCTCGCTGAAACCCCATGATGAATCCGATCCACAGGTCCTTTGGAAACCCCACCTATGAAAACAAGCACTAGGCACGAGCTTCACCCTCACACGACCACAACTGGCCTTGGTGCAATCGCCTTTCACAACTCGTAACTCGCAAGTTCATGAGTCGAAGCTCTCGACTCCTCTTTCTCTAAACCTCCAATACCTGAGCTTGCGATATAGGTATAGCTCCCTTCTTGTTAACGCCCTCTACATATAATTATAGGCTAGAGATAACTGCTAGTACCTCTTTCTACTCGCGACTTCGTGAATTGAAGTGTTGAGACCTTGTGGTCCTCTGTGAATCCACGAGACACAATAATTCAACAATGGGTGGACTCCTTTCCCAGGAGACATATGTCCTCCACCTGTCACCCGCTTCCACTCTTCTCTGGGCATTCTATGTTACACCACTTGTCAACCACACAATCCCCACCTAATGGACGTGCCACGTGTTCTCCTGATACCTATCACTCGATACTTCGCGACTTATACAGTTGAAAGTGATCCCTCCAACCTCCGAACCCCCAATACACGATATAGCGAAGGTTCTAATCCAATAGTCTTCCTGTGACCTAGATCCAATGGCTGTCTCTGCTCCTCGCTACTCGAAACTTCACATAAAACCAAGAATTTGGCCTGCCCTCCAAACTCATGAACCCCGAGTTCACGATATGATACAACGGCTTACGCAAAGTGCTATCAATGGTTCATGTTGATCCTCGATCCCAAGGTGATGGGTTCATCCACCTCTAACCACCTTATAGCTCCCTTTGATCCTACGGTCCTCGCAACTTCATGAATTCTCCACAGAGAATTTTGACTATCCACCTCTACTTCTCAAGGACTTCTGGCCAATAAATTGGCACCTCCTTCTGCAGTTACAAGGTTTAAACCTCACGCACCTTTTCTGGATCCGACAACTCATGGTAACTCGACGCTTCTCCATGAAGTGTCTCCACCATCTGTCTCAGCTACTCTCCGGTGTGACTTCCAGAGATTAAACTCTGTGCGCCTTCCTCTGGATTTAATGGATGTCAGTCCTCGGTGCTCGATCTGACGGCCCAAATCTCTTTCTCTTCCTTGTGCGCTTCCATGTACGCATATGGACGTAGACTTCAATGATTCAATTCTTTCTTCTGACACCAATCCTACGGTAGCTGCAGCTCCCTCCTAAGCTTCCGCTTCTTCCTTCTTCGTGGAATATTTTCCAAGTTTCAAAGGCCCTAACCTTTGTTTCTTGCTATGAAGCCTATGATTTCGGCTTCTATCTGCGTTCTTGAAAATGCTAGCCTTCCTGACCTTCTCAAACTTGAACCCTCCAAAGGGTTTTCCCCGGCATTTGAAACCTCTTCGACTATGGCCCTGTGCATGAAAGCACTGCTCCTCCTGAGCTTTCTATTAAACTTTGAAATCTTGAAAGGTTTCCTCAACTTCTGTAGTCCTTGCAGAGTCTCTGCACACAAATGTGTTATCTCTTCTGAGCTTGTCGATTGTGAAACCTCTGAGGGTTACTCGACTTCTGTACCTCTCAACTCTTGCTCTGTCCACTAGGGCACTGTTCCTCCTAAGATTCTGAACTTGAGATAAGTTCACTCTGTGCACACTCCATGTGCATGATGAGCCTTCATACGACTGTCTGTCTGTCAACACTTTACTCAGGTGTTGTCCTGGTGCACTCCTTACATAGGTCTTTATCCTCTTTTAACTTCAACTACTTAGACCCCAATGGTCTCTATCCCTTTCTCTCCTTGAAAGGATGGAAATACTCTCTGGCAACTTCCTTCTCAAGCACTCCTTGTCGAGCCTGCAAGGTATTCAGTAACCCTGTGAAGATCCTCTTTTGACACTTCTTCTATCTGAACTCAAAACAGTGCTTCTATGCACTATTGCACTCACTCAATGCCCTCCTGGCAGAGCTCTACAGAACATTCAGTAGTTTTTTCTTCTTCTTGAACTCAAGATAGAGTTCTCCTGTGCACTCTTTGCACCTACTCGATGCCCTCCTGGTAGAGCTCTAAAAAATCCCTTAGTGATTCTGTCTTCTGTTGTGTCCTCCTTTTCACAGTCCCACCTCCAAGGTGTTCAACAACCTTGAGGTTTCCCCTTGAGCTAATGACTTCAACTGATGCACCCTCTTGGCACGTCCTTGCCCAAATTCCACAGAATTCAAGAGTGCATCTATGCACTGGATTTCAGAACCCACAATGTTCTATCACACCCTCTTGGTATGAAGCCTCAAAGAACTCCAAACCTAAAATCAAAGAACCCACAGATAGTAGAACCTATCTGTCCCTGCAAATGCATACCTAACATACATCTACAACATATCATAAACACATAAAGACATTCATCATACATAGAATAACATGCAGGAATAACTGCTCTGATTGTATTATTCTGAAAATGCCTCTTTACAATGTGTTTGAGCTCGGACTACAACAGAGTCTTGGCTCTCCTCTATTCTCTCCTCTAACTCTCGCAAATCTCTCCTATATCTCCACTCAACTCAAAGAAAGATCCAAAGATATTTTACATGAGGGGCTCTTCGATCTCTTCCCTCCAAGCTACCTACTCTATTCAATTACATTGAATTACATTGAATGGGTTGTCTAGTCAGATCGGAGCTAGATTCATCCTTACAAACATTTAAGGCTACTCCTAACTAAGGCCTGCTCAAAGGCATGGCTTCTATGGCTCCACAGCCTTACATACATTAATTACATTGAAATCAAATTCAAAATGTGAGAGGACTGGGGCCTATCTTCCTTGAATGCGCGCTTTGAATGCACTGAGTGGGCTAGCTGGCTAGCGCATGGTTGGCTTGGGAGCTATGCTCCTCCATCATTCAGAGAGGGATTATGTCAAAATTGAGAATAGATGATGTGATCTAGGTGGACATCGGTGGCCACCCACCTTTTCCGACTGGCTCAAAACTTTTTTCTGGCAATTTTGGCAATTTACTATTTTTAGCAGGTCTTAACTTCCGGGGCCATTTTGAGGGTCCAAATGAAGTTTTTTCGAGATCAAGGTTCTCAATGATAGCCAAAGGCATTATTGATCCCCCAAAATGAATCTCCTCGACAATACCTTTCCAACGAGCTATCACACGCCTAAAACGGAGATCGTATGCAAAAGTTACGACCCCGGGAAGTTGATGTACTCACTTACCCAAACGGAGCCCACATGACTTTTGGCGCTTCATCTCCTAGGGTTAGGTTTTTGGATGTCTAGGAATTTTTGCATTCCCGTTTATTGTAAAAATTCCTTTAGAGCCTCATTTTAATCATCTTCTCGTGAATGCGAGTAGCCGTCACATCTCTTCTCAGAGGTAAGATGCCACCATTCTAGCGAGTCTTTCACTCTGTATTTTTACAGTCTCTGTACATTTCTTTGATTAATAGAAATCGTGTATTACTGTATATCTGTGTTTATGGTTTCATCTCTGATACATTTCTGTTATATTATTGAATATTTGCAATATCTCTATGCATTTCTTTATTATATCTCTGCTCTCGTGTCGTGCCGAAAATAATCCGGATCATGATGAGAGGAAACCTATATGTGAAATTATTTGGTTGGTCACACAATGCAAAAGGGAATTTCGTTCACTTGTTTACTGACGTAGAAACATAATGAATTTCAGTTACGTTTGTTGTAGTGGGTGATGCTTGTGAGGATTCAGGAAATGTTGTTCAACACACTCCCTCTAGAGTCTCATGAAATTGAGGGAGAGTACATAAATGGTGAGTGTAATGGCCATACTACGAGAAGATGGAGTAGGCATGTTTTTTTTGGAGATCGTTCTATTTGAAGGATGAAGATTCCAGAATCCTGGGTGTTGTTACCAAAGTAGATATTAATGGTGTGGTATTGGGAAGCATAATAATATTATGTAGCTCTGGAAAATTAGGGTAGAAGTTAGTGGGGTGTCCAACTATTGTGCAAAGGGCACATGGTGGTTGGATTCGAGGTGGGGAAGTGAGTGTGGGGTATTTCTTCTTCCTAGTTTCACGTTTGTCGATTGTGTTGTCACCTTTGCTAGTATTAGGGTTCCCTTTTGTTGAGCCCAAGATATGATCATCTTCATGACGTTATTATACACTTTTTTCCATATGTATATATGTGTTTTTAATCTTTCAAAGGAGTTTTTTTAAGAATTTTATGGTAAAATGATACAATCAGCATGAGGTACGTATAATTTGTGTTTTTTGTTTCACTTAAGTTTAATTTATCATATTTTATGGTTTCCAAGAGTTAATTCATGTTTTTTTGCTGTTGCAGGGAAAAACGCACCATGTTTCTTGGTCCGACACTTGACCCAACACTCGTTCCGATACTTGATCCAGCACCCAGTATTGCACAAAAACGCAAGGCAAGTTGGGAGTTATGGTATTGGTGACCAGTGGTGGACAAATCGATCACATGGGTTTTGTTTTTCATCACCCCCTCTAGCGACTAAGCTCAAGACAACTTGATTTCAGTTGTCCAAAGAGGGTGCTCATTGGGTTCCTCCGTTTTGTTAGTTATGGAGGCATTTAATGCAATTTGCCAAATTTAGAGGTGGTTCGACCCTCCTGTGGTCAACCACCTGGGTTGTAAGCTTATAAATACTACCAGGATGATCATCAGATGGTTAGGCAAGTAGAATAGTCATCATATTGGAGATAAACTCGTTATACTCTATTTTTCATTTTTCACATTGCCGGAATAGTGCCATAACTGCGTTTTTGACTTTCATGGTGAATTCGGCCTGCTAAAGTTCATGGTGTGCTTGTAGAGGGTAGCCACGACTTGTTGGGGAGCCCACTAGTGTTCTGGTGATGTTTAGTGTGTTTTTTATACATATCATAATTCAAATTGTCTTTTATTTCCTGTACATGCATGTTTTATGTTTTAATTAGCTAGCTGTGATTTAATTGTTTTATTGTTCTTTTGCAGGTTAGTATGATGGATTATGTTAGCATGAATTAGTTCTGTAGGCTAGGAATAGACTTGCAAGTCTCTACACTAACTCCATATGCATCTAGATATCAGATTACACTTTTATTTATTGTCTTACAATCAAGTTTAAAACATAGTTGTTTTTAGAATATAACAGAGTTCTATTTGGGTTTCATTTGACAGGGGTCTTTGATGGATAGATAGAATTAGTTCCAGTTTCTAGTCATAGCTTGATTACTTCAGTTTATATAAATTTCATTTAATTAGTTGTTTGTTAAATTAGATTGTCAATTTACTTTTTAATATCATGCTTTAAATTTCTGTTTTTAATTATTTCTTTATGTTAGTTTGAATGGCTAGAATAGACATAGTGTAGTTTTATTTCATGCAATTTCTTTTCCTATAATTAAAATGCAATTACATTTCATATTTAATGGTTGAATCTAGTTTTTCTTACATAGTATAGATATAGAATGATGATCTCGTTATGTTGTTGATGGTTTATACATGATGCAGGGTATTTAAACATTGTTCTTGTCATGGCTAAATTCTTGTTGGATTGTTTGATACACACCTTTCATTTTTCCATTGAGATTAGTGTTGAGTTTATACCATTGGAATTGTCCTTTATTGTCAAATGTCATTGAGATATCATCCGTCACCACCGAAGGCATTCACACAACCACTAGCATTATATTTGAGTGTCATAAGATTAAAGCTAGTTTCTTTCTTTTGTATATTAGAAGAGATAGTTTCTTGTTTTCGTAGATTAAGGTAAAGCATTTAGTTGTTAGTTCTCCTTGCTTTCAATAGAATAGATTTCCTTTCATGCATTGCATTGAGCATTTAGATTTCCTTTCACGCATTAGAAATAGTTTTGCATTAGTCATTTAGTCCACTTGCCTCTTAGACTAGGTAGTTATTCAATGAGAAGTCCTTGCTTACTTGTCTTTTTCTTTATGCTTTTGCTTGCTTGTCTATTTGCTTTAATAGGTTAGTTAGGTGTTGTTGCTTGCTTGTCTATTTGCTGTAGTAGGGTATTTAGGTGTTTTTTCTTTCTTGTCTATTTTCTTTAATAGGTTAGATAGGCATTTTTGATTGCTTGCTTATGTATTTGCTTTCATAGGGTAGTTGCTCATTGGATATAGGTTGGAAAGTTAAAGAAGTTTGCCTTTGTCATTTTCTTAGTATGCTTAGTAGTTTACCTTTGCTTATTGTCATGAACTAATTTTCTTTGAATAGGGTTTTTACTTTCTTTCTTAGGAACTACCCATCAGTCCTTGGCCCAAAAGTACTTAGGTTACCTAGTTTTCAATTTGCTTAGTAAGGTTTTTTCATTAGATAGGTTTTCTTGAGTAGATTAGCCTTAAATATCTACTTTCCTTAGTTAGTCTACACTCCTACCAACCTTTTACCTTTGGCATATATTTTTCTACAACTCTAAGTTTACTTACTCTGGGTTGACAATTTAATTGAGGGTAGTTTAGTGTCTTTTTTAGTACATATAAAACAACTAACATTTTGGTGTATTTTCCAGGGAGTTGTCTCAAGGTAAGAAGTAATTAAGAATTAGATCATTTCTATACCTTAGCATTATCTTGGTGGTGGGGGAGCTTTAAGATGAGAGGTAAGAACCTATTCATCTGCTATAGTAGGTTCCCCCAAACCCAATAGTAGTTTTTCTTTTTGTTTTCTTTCATGAATAGACCTAGGGATCAAATGGTATCTTTTTATTATTTTTTTTGCTTTCTTTCATGAATAGGCCTGGAGACCCACAAGGTAGATATGTTAAATAAAAATCAGACCTTTGAACCAAAGTTCCTTCAAATCTCTTTGGGGGAAGGAACATTCTGCTTATAAAATCCGCAGACCGATACCGAAAAATAGGAGCTAGCTCAACCGAAAGAGATAAAATAGTCTTTGAAGGGACTAACACAGGAAGCACTATAGAACAAGAAATTGAAGCATCAATCATATTAGGATAGGAGGAAAAACCACTCGAGTCTTCCACAAAACCAAACAATACAACCTTTGCTTTTACACCACCACCAGGGGACTCTAATTTTAAAGATATCATAGACCCTAAATAGGTGAATATTTTGTTTGGTAGCTCAACCAATGTAATTATCTCTCAATTTGACACAGAAAATTTGGCACCGATAATCTCAACCGGCTCGAGTAGAGTCCCAGACATCCAATCAGTAGGAAAATATTTTCATCAAAGGGAAACCTTGTTCTCTTCAAAGATAAAACCATTTAGGTACTCTCTTTTTGGAAACCAAGAAAATATGGATGATTAGGAGGACCATAACAATGTAAGACATGGAGAAGAAGAATAAACTAGAAACCAAACTGAAACTACCTTCGGTTTTCTGATTTTAGACACCACTCTGAATGTCAACATGAAGAATATTCCTCTCTCAACACTGCCTACCTTTTATGGTAAAAATAGTGAAGATCCAGACAACTTCCTATTTGAATTTGACATCTTGTGTAGGAGATACAACTATGTGCAAGATGCCCAGAAATTAAAACTCTTTTCTGCCACACTCAAAGACTCTGCATTAAGATGGTTCACGGGTTTGGGAGAATCCAGTATTAGGTCTTGGGAATCCATGAAAGACATCTTTCTTAAGAAGTACCAAGACTATTGCAAGACCAAAGAGTCTTGTAATGACATCTTTAAAGTCCAACAGTTAGAAGACGAGACCCTTGAAGACTATATGGAAAGATTTGGTTATATATCCCATAAGTCAAACTACCATGACCTCCCAGAGGATGCAGTTAGGGCTCTTTTCCTTAAGGGAATTTCAGAAGAATATCTAGAGGTATTTAACCTGATGGCATCAGGTGATATTTCTCATAAACCATTTGCTGAAATATGTGAAATGTGTAAAAACTACTCAAGGAGTAGAGCCAAAACAGGAAAGAATGTTTAGGACCCTTATAATAGAAGCTTAAAACCAGTTAGTTCAGGTGGTATTATGAGAGAAGAGACAAGGAACCTTTTAGAAAACTTCAAGACAGATATCTTAAGCACAATAGGTTCCCAGTTGGATACCCTTAAACTCAAAAAGAAGCAGGAGGAGGAAAATGCAGCAATGAGGATATATTGCCCAAGATGTAGGAGGAAGCATTCCTCAAGGGAGTGCCCATTAGATAACATTTCAGTTTGTGGCTTCTGTACAGAAGACCATGTGACTAAAAAATGTCTATCATTGCCCAATTTATTAGCCATCTATAGGAGTGGATATCCTGGGGAGTCTTCTTATGCACCTAGGAGGCCATGGTAGCCTAGGAATCAACCCACATACATGAATCTATAGTCCCAAGATCCACCCTATTATCAACAACAACAGTGAAACTCACCAGGTTGGAAAAACTAGTCTACTTAGTACAAACATCCTTGGATTCAAGGATGGAGGGGAGGACACAACCAAGGAAACCCTCAAGCTCCACCTATTCCTATGTACAACAATCCTTATTCTCAGTTCTCATCAAACACTCTGCAAACTTTGCCAAGTTTTGTTCCACCACCTTTACCTCCTATCCCACAACAACAACTGCTCCAATTTCAAAATGCAAGCTCCCCAAGACCAACACTATTACTGGCAGATCCAGTGTCGAATCCCAATAATAAGCCCCCTCAACCTCTTAACAATGTTGAGATGCATGCCTTCTCCAAATATGTCATTACTCCTGTTACATTACAGGAAATGAAACTAAGATCAGGAAAAGTTCTAGATAGGCAGAGACCTTCAGTAGTCATCTAGGAAGAAGAAGAAGAAGAAACCACCCAACAACCCACAGATGACACTAAGTGGGAAGATGTTATTATCTCGAAGAATCAAGAACCCAAGCTTCCCCAAAATGAACCTTCACAAATTACAAAGGTCCCTCCTTATCCTGACCAATTGGTAATCAATAAACCTACCACTCAACTGGAATTTGACATTTTGAATGAATTGAAAAATATTTGTGTCAAGATTCCTCTTCTTCAAGCCATTAAAGACATTCCAATCTATAGTAAGGTAGTCAAAGAATTGTGTATCAAGAAGCCAGGTAGGAAGCAAAAGGACCCTCCTACAGTAAATTTGGTAGGAGGACTCATTGAGTACATATCAAAGCAGCCAAAGATAGCAAAGTATGGGAATCTAGAAAACCCCTTAGTAACTATAACCATTAAGGAGGTCTCCATCAGAAACACTCTCATAGACCTAGGGGAAGCTATCAATGTTATGACCGCCACTACCTTGGAACAATTACAGTTACAACCTCTTCTTTGGCCTACCCCAACCATTTTGGAATTAGAAGATAAGACTAGGGTTACACCTGAAGGGATTTTAGATGATGTCATGGTTACTTTAGCCTCATGGGACTACCCCGTATATTTTCTTGTTATGCATTCAAAGGATCCTGCGTGAGGCCATCCTGTTATTTTGGGAAGACCTTGGCTAGCCACAACAAATGCATTTATTAGCTGTAGAGAAGGAGAAATTACCATCTCAAATGGTCTCTCTATCCAAACGCTCACCATATACCCTCCACCTCAACCTATTATGGAGAATATATGGTGGCTTGAATGTCCATATGATAATGAAGACTGGGAAGAACTCGTATTGCCTAGTGACCATGCAAGGGCACTTCAGGAGCATACATCAGAAAATGTGCTAAACCAATTCATTTATGTTATTACATGTGTGGATTTTCCACGGTCTTTTCCCTAATTTGAGTACATGTTTGGGGAATAATTTCAAGAACACGTAGATCCATCCATTTTTTATTCGACATCTTTTATTTTAAAAATAGATGATTCTACCATGTCTTATACTATGCCCTATGAGATTAGTCCAGGGAAATTTTTACATATAAACTCTGGGCTAGATACAGACCAACATAAACGGTTAGTAGATATTCTTAAAGAACAATCAGGATCATTTTCATGGGAATACACTGACATGAAGGGTATACATCCTGACACATGCATCCATCATATATACACCTAGGGGGGAGTAACACCTGTTAGGCAACCCCAGAGAAGGATGAACCCAGCACTCAAAGACATAGTCAAGGAGGAAATCCAAAGGTTGTTAAATGTCATATTTATCTATCCCATCTCCAACAGTAAGTGGGTATCCCCGCTAGTAGTGGTTCCAAAGAAAGTGACCAGGAAATAGAGAATTTGTGTTGATTTTCTAGAAAACAATAAAGCCACTCTGAAAGACTACTTTCCTCTTCCTTTCATTGACCAAGTTCTAGATTCCTTGTCCGAAAAGAAGTATTTCTCATTTCTAGATGGGTACAATGGGTACAACCAGATTCTTATAGAACCCAAGGACTAGGACAAGAATACCTTTACTTTTCCTTGGGGCACCTATGCCTATAGGGTCTTACCATTTGGATTGTGTAACACTCCTGCCACATTTCAATGAGCAGTCTTAGGGATATTTGCCAATATTATTCATGATTGTGTGGAGGTCTACATGGATGACTTCACAGTTTATGGCAACACTTACCAGGAAGCCTTTGACAACTTAGAAAAAGTCTTCATCAAGTGCCAGGAAATGAACCTATCCCTAAGTCATGAAAAATGCAAAATGTTTCTAACTGAAGGAGTGGTTCCAAGACATCATATTTCATCTGAAGGAATAAAAGTCGATCCTACAAAGATTGAGGTCATTATTAGACTCCCACACCCCAAGACTCAGAAAGAGGTGAGAATCTTTCTTGGACATGCTGGATATTACCGGTGGTTTATTGAAAATTTTACAAAGATTGTTGCACCTATGTCTAGATTATTGATAAAAGATGTTGATTTTGTTTGGACTAAGCATTGTCAAACTACCTTTGAAACCAAGAAAGCTAATTTGTCTGTGGCACCAATTCTTAGAGGGCCCAATTGGACTTTCCCATTTCATATATCCATTGATGCCTCCGACACTGCAATCGAAGGGGTATTAGTGAAGAAAGAATACCAACAGTCCTATGCCATTTACTTTGTAATCAAGAACTTGTCCCCTATCGATTTGAACTACACAGTCACAGAGAAAGAGTTCTTGGCAGTTGTTCATGCTATTAACAAATTTCGTCATTACATTACAGGTTATGAAGTATTTGTACACATCGATCATTCCGCCATTAGGTTTCCCATGAACAAACCTATAACTAATGGTCGAGTGACTAGGTGGCTCTTGTTATTGCAAGAATTTAATATCACTGTGCTTGACCGACCTAGAAAGGATAATGTAGTAGCTGAATTTCTTTCCTGCATAAAGAATGAGGATGATGAAATCCCTGTAGATGATAGTTTCCCAGATGAGCATCTATTTTCCCTTTCTGTCAATACCCTGTGGTTTGTAGATATGGCAAACTATCTGGCTACTAGGAAGTTACCGTCTCATTTGTCACCTCATGAAAAGCAAAAAATTATTACACAGAGTGCTAATTACTCTTGGGTTGGTCATGATCTTTTTTGCACAGGTCCTGATTTGATTATTTGTAGATGTGTTCGAGAGGACGAGGTCCTTGAAATACTACGAAGTTTTCATGATGGACCATGTGGTGGCCATTTCTATGACAAACACACATCACATAAGGTATTACATTGAGGTTACTATTGGCCTAGCATTTTCAAAGATGCTGCCAAGTATGTGAGAAGTTGTGATAGTTGCCGAAGGATAGGTAGACCTACATCATCTAACGAAATGCCTTTGCAGGATAGGTAGAAGTTGTGATAGTTGCCGAAGGATAGGTAGACCTACATCATCTAATGAAATGCCCAAGTTATGATAGAACCCTTCGAAAAATGGGCCCTTGACTTTGTAGGACCAATTTCACCCATGTCCCATAGGAAAAATTATATCTTGGTTTGTACAGACTATGTCATCGAATGGGTAGAAGCAAAATCCCTATTCAGGGCCACAGAAAATTCTGTTGTGGAATTTATCTATGAAGACATCTTTACCTGCTTCAGTGTCCCTTTTGAAATTGTTACCGACCAAGGAACTCAATTCACTTCCAAGATGATGAAAGAGCTAACAGAGAAATATGGAATTAAACATTGTAAATCTTTTCCATACCACCCGCAAGACAATGGTTAGGTAGAATCCAAAAACAAAGTTCTGGAAGCCATCTTGACCAAGAATGTTCAGTCACATCACCGAGATTGGGCTGATAGGCTCCCAGAGGCTTTGTGGGCATACCGAACTACCTAGAGAAATACCACTGGGCATACCCCTTATGAGCTAATGTACAGGAAACAAGTACTTTTACCAATAGAATTCCAAGTAAGGACCTTCTGTATTGCTGCAAAATTAGGATTGAGCCTGGATGAGGCTCATAAGCAACAAGCCCTACAATTGAATGAATTGGATGAAATCAGGCAAGATGCCATCCAACGGACAATATTGGTCCAAAACCAGAGGAGCAAGTGGCATGACAAGTTTATTAAAAAGAAACACTTCTAGCCTAGTGATTGGGCCCTATTGTTTGATTCCCTATTCAAAAAATTCAAAGAAAAACTTACCACCTGTTGGTTGGGCCCTTATGAGGTAGACACTGTATATGACAATGGAGCT
Source organism: Picea mariana (assembly GCA_032191745.1). Classification (NCBI taxonomy): domain Eukaryota; kingdom Viridiplantae; phylum Streptophyta; class Pinopsida; order Pinales; family Pinaceae; genus Picea; species Picea mariana. Next base: position 225,116 of record JASDQU010102988.1, read on the forward strand.
GTAAAAATTAAAACAATTGATGATGGACAAGTCTCCTTTGTGGTAAATGGACACCGACTTAGGTTTTATCATAAGCCCATTTCCAGAGAAGATTTTCTACAGGTCATGTCAGCTGACAAGGCATTGGCCTTAGTAGATGGGGAAGTCCCCCCTTGTTCTTGAAAATTTTTCTGAGTTTCCCACTGTATATATGTAAATAGTTTTTTTTATTTTGTTAATAAGGAAATTCTAGATAATTCTGTAAGTAATTATTTCACTGGGAGTACACTGTTTCATGGTTCTTTCATCAAAAGATTGTTATACTTAAATTTTGTGTCTGCTAAAGCATCAAATGAATAGTGACTTACTGTAATTAGCCATGTTTTTTTAAGGCATTTTAAAGCAGTTGCTCTTGAAACTCTTCACCACTGTATAAGGAAGTGATACCATAACTATCAAGCCTAGAGGTCTCTCGTATAGTTTTTCCAAGAAACCTGAGTAAGTAAGTCAAGTGTATTTATCAAAGAGTAATAGGGAGGTCTCATTAGCATTTAGTCATGGAAACATAATCATAATTACAAAAGAAGACAACGAGTTGAGCCTAGAGATACCTTTTTGTTCTTTCTCCATGGTACCATCCACTACACACTAAATAGATTGATTATATCATATATTTAGATAGGCCACTTCCTCTTAAGTACCCCTTACATCAGGACAACCACTAAACAATATAATGGAAAGTCATCCTCTAACATAAATACCATCCCAATTAAAAAGAAAAGAAAGAAAAATTCATTTCAGAGTTATTCCCCCATCTTCTTGCATAAGCAATCTTATACTAAAATATTAAAGGATGGAGGTCCAGTCTCTGAGGGTTTAAGAGGCTAACCCATCGGGATATTGAACAAGTCTTCTAGAAGCAGGTACTGGCCTGTGGTATGACTAGGTCAACCCGCGGGGGTACTAAACATGATTGCTGGCAGCAGGGCATTCTACCTAGCGAGGATGATGATCTGACAAAAATAAATACTAAATCTAAACTTGTCCTGATGTACGACATTACTTACAAACAAAGTTGACATGGAGTATGTGTGGTTAAGCTAAGGTTAATGAATCTCATCAATTTTCCATTGGGAAATGACTCTAAGACTATCTTGAAACTCTCTTGCATACCTCTTCTTATATATATATATATATATATATATATATGATCTCTTATCCTATAGGTGGGGCCATCTCCTAACTGTCTCTTCGGACCAATCTGTGAAATTTCATCTTTACACTTGACATATTGTAAATCTTTAGCTATTGGGGGATACTGACTAGTTTCCTATACTTTTGATTGTGAGGTGTCACAATACTTAGGTGTGGGGGAGGGTTTCATGAGCTGACAAATGATCATTGCCTAGAGAACAGAGTCTTTGCAAGAATTTTTTTGTATTATTACCATGATACAGGTTATTACATTGATAGTAATGTTATTTTTAAAATGCTTCACTCATGTGTGTTATACATTACTAAACTCATGCTTAACAGACCACTCTTTATCGGTTTATCATTCATTACAACCCGTTCATTATATGTTTTGACATTTGCTATAACCCGTTCATTATAGGTTTTGACATTATATGTCGTATGGAAGAAGAATGAGTGAGCATGGAGCACTCTTCCGATGCTCATTAACCACTATGGCCGTAAAAAACACTTCAAAATTGCAGGTTGTCCATTTAAAGAGGCAAAAATGCACTTAACATAGGGGTATTGGATGAAGTACCGGATGAGGTACCGGATGCAATGTCATTTAAAGTGTCATTTGAAGTGCCAATGCATTGCATACCAGTAATTGTCCTAGATTCCAGGGAACTAGAATTCAATTACATTTAATTAAATTTGTTACAAGCATTGATTAAAAGATGCCCCATATGGTTATGATCAAATGTCCAAGTCAAAAGACTTGGGCATTGATCTACGTACGCACCACTCCATTGCTCCCAAGCTTTCCACCAAATTCGAATCTCCCACACATGGCAGCTCACGTGCACATGTGGGCAACGTCCTCCACCATAAGAGCATCCAAAATCGGGATGGGCACTCTATTGTTTTATTTTCCCTTTCCATTTTCTCTGCCTGCGTTAAGGAATCGCGCCCAACCTCTGTCGAATTCTTCCTCTGTTCTAATCACACTCAGACTATGTTAAACTCGTGCCATTTCTTGGCATGTTTGCTTCCTTGCTGGGTAAAATTCACCCTATGTTCCAATTGCACTTAGACCATGCCCAATTTGTGTCTCTACGTGGCTCAATGTTTCCCTTGCTTGGTGAATTCAAACCCTGTCACAATGCCCAAGAGATACGAACCCTCCTCCTATGCAAACTTGTTTTCCATTCCAAAAGTCGCACAGTGTAGGGAAGTGCTCTTGCATGTTGGCTGGGGTCCATTTCTGTCGAGTTTGCAAGGCCATGATGATGGTATTTCTATGCAATTTGCAGTTGGTTTTGATGGCGGGATAGCACATGTAGGGTCTCTCAATTTTGCAGTCACGGAAGAGTCAATTGTTGTTGCAACAAAACTTCCAAGAATTGGAGATAGGTGGTTCAAGAATCATCAATTGTCGTGCTCAAGTTACAACAGGGTGTTTAAGCCCGAATTCGAGAGCAGTTCAGGAGTGAAAGGGTATGATAAGGAGTGGATAAAGCCAGAGTTGGTCAATCCCCTTATCTTCATCACACAGTTAATTACATGTGAAGGTAGATACTCCACCTTCAAAGCTTGTCACTTTAGATTGTTGGCTCATTTTCTGTTCAATAAACCTTTAAACTTCCCTTTTTATTTTCTCAAAAGCTTGGCGAAAATGTCCTCTCAAGTGAGGAAAAATGTGACCAACCCCCACAATAGCCTCTTCCACCATGGTTTGACCAAACTCCTCGTTCTTACCAAACTAGAGAAGTAGGGGCAAAGTTGGGATGCCTTTATCTACCAATTTACAAATCCTCACTTGACAGTTAATATCGAAAAGAAGCCACTTAGCCTAAAAACTATCTCTCCATCCAAGCCTCACTCTCCAAAAGCTCGAAACTCCCTTGCACAAACTCCCTCTTTGCTAGAACAATACCAAAAGATTTTTGATATTCCTACTTCTTCATCGAGGAAGAAGACCAAGAACAAAGACCAAAAGAAGCCTATTGTTGACCCCCCAATGCCTTCATTTTCTCTTGATCCTACACCTAAGAATCCCCAAGAAGTAATGCAACAAGACTTTCCCATCATTCCCACAAACAAGAGAGGAGCCAACCGATTTGGTAAGGGACCTTTTCAGAAGAGTACCCGAAACATAAGAATCAATCCTTATGCCAAGTATCCTCTGACCTTGAGAGCCCTCATAAGAAACCTAGAGAAGTCTCTATTGATGGATTAGAGCCACTAAGGAAAACAAAATCAAAACCTACCTCACCTTTCCGATCTCCCATCACACCTACTTCACCCATGTCCACTCTTGATCCTAAATTTGATAAATTTACCACATCTCTCAAAGGACCTAAGCCTTCCTCAAAGATCATTGATTCTGCCCCAACTATAGAGGAGCTACAAAAGGAAAACCATCAGCTTCTCCAACAATTAGAAGAGAGGAAGACAATAGATGCACACCTTCATCACGAAAATGTAGTCCTTCAGGAAAAAGTTAACTCCCTTCAGTAGTTGATCGATGGAATGACCCAATCTAACCATATCTTAAGAGCACAATTAAAGAAACATAAGAGGCAAAAGGCTAAGCCTACATGGCAAGAAGGAGAGGCTTCTAAAGCTAGCCCTCCTCAGCAAGCCTAGTTCTGAGGGATGACTTCTTTTTGTTTGCAGTGGGACCTACAAGATCGTCAGTGTGGGGGTATGTTGAGCCTGGGATATGATAATCTTCATGACGTTATTATACACTTTTTGCCATATGTATATATGCATTTTTTTATCTTTCAAATGAGCTTTTTTAATAATTTTATGGTAAAATGATACAATCAGCATGAGGTACGTATAATTCGTGTTTCGTGATTCAATAAAGTTTAATTTATCATATTTTATGGTTTCCAAGAGTTAATTCATGTTCTTTTTCTATTAAAGGAAAAAATGCACCATGTTTCTTGGTTTGGCACTCGTTCCAGTACTTGATCCAACACTCGTTCCGGTACTTGATCCGACACTCGTTCCAACACCCAGTATTGCACAAAAATGCAAGGCAAGTTGGCGATTATGGTATTGGCGGCTAGTGGTGGACAAATCGAGCACATGGGCTTTGTTTGTCATTGCCCCCTCCAGCTACTAAGATCAAGACAACTCGATTTTAGTTGTCCAAAGAGGGTGCTCATTGGGTTCCTCTGTTTTGTTAGTTATGGAGGCATTTAATGTAATTTGCCAAATTTAGAGGTGGTTCGACCCTCCTGTGGTCAACCACCTGGGTTGTAAGCTTATAAATACTACCAGGATGATCATCAAATGGTTAGGCAAGTAGAATATCCATCAGATTGGAGATAAACTCGTTATACTCTATTTTTCATTTTTCACATTGCTGGAATAGTGCCATAACTGCGTTTTTTACTTTCATGGTGAATTCGGCCTGTTGAAGTTTGTGGTGTGCTTGTAGAGGGTAGCCACGACTTGTTGGGGGGCCCACCAGCAGTTTGGTGATGTTTAGTGTGTTGTTTATACATTTCATAATTTAAATTGTCTTTTATTTCCTATACATGCATGTTTTATGCTTTAATTAGCTAGCTATGATTTAATTGTTTTATTGTTCTTTTGCAGGTTAGTATGATGGATTATGTTAGCATGAATTAGTTATCTAGGTTAGGAATAGACTTGTAAGTCTCTACAATAACTCCATATGCATCTAGATATCATATTACACTTTTATTTATTGTCTTACAGTCAACTTTAAAACAAAGTTGTTTTAGAATAAAACGGAGTTCTATTTGGGTTTCATTTGATAGGGATCTTTGATGGATAGATAGAATTAGTTCCAGTTTCTAGTCATAGCTTGCTTACTTCAGTTTATATAAATTTCATTTAATTATTTGTTGGTTAAATTAGATTGTCAATTTACTTTTTAATATCATGCTTTAAATTTATGTTTTTAATTATTTCTTTATGTTAGTTTGAATGGCTAGAATAGACATAGTGTAGTTTCATTTCACGCAATTTCCTTTCTT
>JASDQU010102989.1:45772-58258 GCA_032191745.1 Picea mariana
TATGAGAGTGCTTAGGGTTTGAAGAATGATGACTTTGGTGAAGGGAAGAAAGAGTTTGATCAATAAACTTAAAAAAAAACGTTTGAACCACTATCCCAAGACCCAAGATCATGGAAATAAACCAAAAAACACTAAGGGAAACAACAAGAAGCCTTTATGTCCCAAAAATTGCAGCAGACTGTAATTTATATGAGAAAGAAGAAAATGTTAACAACTACAATAAATCACTGTCAAAATCAACAAGTAGTATCTTGAAACAAAGACCCTTTATTAGTAGATAACATTTCAATATTCAAACAATAATGTTGACGGTTGAAAGGGATATAAACCAAGTGTTATCAACAATCTTATGACAACCCTATATGGCTATAACAATCTTTTTCTACAATAATGAATTCCAACTGTTAAAATCAACAAACAAATATTCCGATGAAAAGCCCTTAACTTGTAGATTAGTTTCCAATATTTGTATGCAACTTTCAATGGTCAGAATTGAGAGAAAAACAACTTTAAGAGAATGTTTTGTTTCAGACCTAATGGATGTAGCATTAATTTAATTATAGTAGTAAGTAAATCGCCTTCAACCAAGATGCCTTGGCTAGAGAGACTAGCTTATGATGAGTGCAATCAAGCCAAATTAAGACGATTTAAAAATAAGCTTATTTCATGTATTCCAATGCAATAATTTACGTTCTCCAATGCAATTAAAACAGTTTATCCTTGGGAAATGGAGTCAAATAATAGCTAAAATATCAAGAGGGAGAGGCAACTTGAACCCTTACAAAACCAAGCTGTCCTTTTCTCAAGATATTCTAGTGATTTAAATTGAAATAGGGCAAGATCTTCTAGGGGTGTAAACCCTCTTACTTTCTAGAAGATTAACCCTAGCTAAACCTTTGCAACATGGGTGTAGGCCCTTCTACTTCCTATAGAAAAGATATAACAATTCCAAGACAAATAATGAAAGATATCTAGTGCAGGATGTACACCTTTGTACTTCTCCTAGGGTTTTAAAATTTAAAATCCTTTAACAAAGATAAGAAATTGATCAAATATACTCACAAATCCAAGAAGATAGATGCCAAACCCTATTATTTACAAAATATCATCCACATTCATCCAAGATATAGCCTCAAGAGAAATCGATTTGCTCCAAAATTCCAAAGACAAGCCTTTTTCCACAATGCACAAGAGAAAATAAAGAGGCCGAAATTTTCCTTAGGGAGTGATAACCCTCACAAGTGAGTTATGTTCAAACAAAAATGAATTTTCTCTATTTATAGAGGAAAACCCAAGTCATGTTTGTCCACATTTACAATCAAGTCCTTAATTTTAGGTCAAAACCAAAGTTGCAATGCTTAATTAGCAAAATGTTTTGTTATTTGTGCCCACATAGGGTACAATATGATAAAAAATGACAAAATAATGGCATGTAATCCCACACGACTTTTCTCCAAGGTGGCATGTGTGAAGGTAAGCTCCAAAGGCTAGAACATCATGTTATAAATGTGCCATGTCATCCCCAAATCAAGAAAAAGTGTGGGGTCACAAGCCCACAACACCACCAAATGCACAAAATACACTGAACGATCTCCTCAATGTATGACGTCATAATGCAAGAGAGAGACGTTTGGGCATAGGAGGTTGATGTCATCTCCTTTTTATGGTTTTGGGTCTCATTCATGTGTTAGAGAAGTCATCCAAGGTGCAAATCCCATCATCCTAGACCTCCAATGTGTGGGGCACAACATCCATCCAATCAGATTTTAGGCCCCTATGAAGGTCCAAGCGGCTTAGTCCCTTTATGAATGACTTTCACTAGGCAAGCTCCAGAAAATACAAGAAAATACTCCCTCCAAGGGTCCACAAGTCTTATGAATCATACCAAGTAATCCACATTCAATAAAAGAACCACCCAAACAAGTGCATTAAGTCCACCCTTTTCAAATAAAACAAATACTCAAAGACCTTATAAACTTTGCCAAATTTAGGTATGGGAGGGGTGTCATGATGCCCTATTGGGTAGGTCAATCCCCAAGTCAAGGAATGTTTCCCAAGAAGACCCTCTCTAGATCATTCAATGAGTATGAGGTGGATGAGGAAAAAAACTCTTGGGCATGGGGTTCTTGACATATCAAGGGCTCATATTGTCTCATCTATGGGTTGGATGTAGTGCCCCACTCATTGGAGACCTTAGAAGATGAACGTTGCACTTGGGAAGGTGACTTTAGCACTTGGATGAGGCTTTGGATGATGAAGGAGGGGTGACCTCACCCTCTTTTTCCAAAATGTCTCTCTTGGGAGGCATGACATCACATTTTGATGGGACTTTTCGCATGTTTGGAAAATTTGGTGATGTTGTGGGTTTGAAGCCCCACTTTATTACTTAATTTAGGAATGACGTGGCACTTTTCTAGCTTGATGTCCTAGAATTTGGAGGATTTTCCATCGCACATGCCACCTTGGAGAGAGTTTTATGGGTTAATGTCCCATCATTTTTTTTTTTTGGTCATTTTGTAAGCCTATGTGGGAAAAAGACAAATCGATTTGCTAATTAAGCATTGTAACTTAGGTTTTAGGCCTAAGATTATGGATTTAATTGTAAAGTGGAAAAACTAGGGCTTGGGTTTCCTCATATAAATATGAGGCGGGTCATTTGTCACAAATATAACTCATCACTTGAGAGATAGATCTCTTGGACTGAAATTTTGATCTCTTATTTTATTGTGCAAAATAGATGCAACACTTGTCTAATGGTGCAATAAAGGCTAGCAACTTCTCTTGGATGCTTCTTCTTGACAAATCGTTGCATTTTCTTTGATAAGTAAGGCTTGTGCTTGCTAATTCCTATATTAGGTAAGGAATTTCTACAATTTTATGTGTTTCTTCTTGAATTCAAGGTTATTTTGTTAGACCTTGGGAGGATTATAAGGGCATACACCCTCCATCAAGGAAATTTCTGTTATTTGTCATTGAAAGGGCTTAAGGATTGCTACAAGGAGTAAGAATATTTACACTCTTGTAGCAAAACATTGCTAGGGTTTATCTTATCTAGGGAATAAGAGGGTTAATACCCCTAGAATATCATCAAACCCTAGTTTAACTTGGTTGTGACCAAGCAAGAGACTCCATAAGCCAATAAACAAGGCACTAGTTGCATTGGAGAATGTAAAATCTTGCATTGATAAACATGAAATTTAGTGGTTAGAAACTTATAACAATAGAGTTTGATTCTACATGCTATTGTCTCTCTTCTATGCTAAGGGTGTCATAATTGGCCAAGTGATTGTAATGTTGTTATAAACTATTTGTTACATCCATTAGGGCTGATATAATTGCTCCTATCTTTCATTTTACTTGCAATTTAACCAAGGAAAACATTGTTTGATCATTGGGATTGAAAGTGTTTGTCTTAAGCTTCATTTTGAGCCATTTACTTGTTGATTTTTATGGTCAAATATTGTTGTTGTAGAAAAATTGAGCTACAGCCATAAGGTTGTCATAATATTGCTGATAAATTACTTTTACAACCTTCTATTGTCATCTAATTCCATGTGCTAAGCATTGGACCATTATCTCTAAGTTGCATGTTCATCGATCCAATTTCATATGTTGAATTAGATGATATAATTGCAGCTGTTATAACTATCTCATTGCTGATATATTATTGTTGTATGCTGCAATTTTGGGACAACAAGGGTTCTTGTTGATTCCCATTATGTTCTAGGGCTAAGTTTATCATATTTTTTATTGGCTTTGATTGTCTAACATTGCTTTTGCAGGTACTATCCATTGTAAACCTTTTCCTTGACTGATACTCAACCTCCATGAGGCTCCTAGAAACTTTCATTGTGACATATAGGGGTGCTTCATTCTTCTCCTTGGCTTCTCCCTTGCAATCCCCCTTGGGTCACCGAAGAAGCCTCCCTTGTGTTGGACTTGTCCATCACTAAAACGAGGGGGATATCTTTGTCAAGGTACTGACTTTCTATTGATCTTAAAAGCATGAAAGTAAGAATGCAAGCGACCATGTATGGCATAAGAACACCAAAGGGGGTATTATGCATGTCTAAAATTGCATCTTAAAATACTCAAGCCTACATTATTTATAAACCTATGAAATAGAGAAATGGTGTTGGACATGAAGGGTAGATCTGTTGCTTCACTATGATCATCGATGGAAGCTATTCAGAGAGGAGAGATACCTACACATATTGGATATTCAAATGACGTAGACTATGTCGGGTTAAGGAATAGTTCTTTCATGGTACCCCTTGACTTTTTAGTATACAATAACCCCTAGCTAGTCAATGCTATCTATCTTTATGTTTTATACATTTCTAATTACGTGAGTTTTAAAATTGGAAGACAATGAATAAATCCTTATAACTGTAACTTAAGAGTCTATTTGTTGTAACTCTATTGTTTATTTGAAGTAATATAAGATGCATTTTCCGACAAAAATATTTAGAAAAAAACAGTTCATAAAATCTTAATTACATAGTAATACATGTCCATACATCTATCTGCACACTATGTATGTATAAATATTTCTTCCTACTCATACATCTATACACAAATACATCATCTTCTTGTTTCTTGTAAATTTTGTTATTGATGCGAGTGATTATTGTTGTGTGAGAGAGAAGTGCTAAGTGTGAGAGCCTTCTGGTATTGTAAGATCTTCTGCTGGGTGTGAAGATCAACCTTGCAGCTGGGTGTGTAGGGAGGGGAAAGATAGAGAGGAGAAGAAAGAAGATCTGCTATCTAAGAGTGCAGACAAGAATTGTATGCTTCATCTTAATATATTATAAGCACAGTTCTGTGGATGTATCCCTAGAGAGAGGGTGAACCACATATATATTGTGTCATGTGTGTGATTCATGCTCTGTTCTTTGTCATTTGGTATGTTGTGATTGCATTACTATGTTAGATCTGATAGATAGATGTGCAGAGTAGATCTAAGATGATACATGATATATGAATGTTGTATTGTTATTATACTAGATCCACTTGATATTACCTTGGTTGTAGACATCTTTGTCCTGCAACCCCCCCATAGATACTTTGGGTGAGACTTCATCTGCTTTGTAGGTGTTGCCGAAAGGGCCAGTAGTTAGGGCCTGTTGGTGCGCTCTTGGAGTTGAACCCTAGGTATGCCCCTGTGCCAACAATCACATACAACAACAACCTTTACAGACTTACAACACACCTCTTTATAGTATTTACAACATGAAAACCCTAAAGATTGGTGCCCAAAAATGGTTACAGATCCATGCATATCATTGGCTACAAATCTTGCAAATCTCGAGATTCTGTTATAGTCAACTCCAAGTTGGGTTTACTAGTCGAATACCAGTCGACCTTCATTCGGTCTCTAGTCAGTCATCTCACACCCATAATTTGACCTCTTGTTGGTTAACTTGTCGTCGATATCTTCAACTTCGACTTTACCCGATTGACTTCCTTGACATTCGACTTGTTGTGTATCTACCTTGACTTCAACCATCAGTTGATTTACCTCCACTAGACTTTCACTGCAAATAATATAACAACCCAACATTCTCTCACTTATTGTCTTCTTTGCTGAAACAGGCGATTCCTAAACTTTCGTTCACAAACCCAGGGTTGTAATGCCCGTTGCCTCTCTACACCAAGATAACTTCATAGCACTCATAGACTTGGTCAACAAGTCTGTTATGTTTTTCAATGTGTCAACTTTCTCCAGTAGCACCTTGTTACTTTCCACCATATCTTTTACGAAATGGTATTGTACATCAATGTGCTTAGTCTTTGAATGATAAACAGGGTTCTTTCCATAAATATTGCACTTTGACTATCGAAATTCACCTTCATAGCTCTTTGCCCAAACCCGATTCCTGAACACAACCATTGAATCCATGCCTCTTCTTTTCTTCCATGAGTGGCCACCATGTATTCAACTTCTATTGTCAACAAGGCTATGAGTTGTTGTCACTTACTCCTCTAGCTTATTTCTCCATCAAACATCTTGAAGACATATGCATTGGTCAACCTCCATCGATCCATATCTCCAACCCAGTCGGTGTCGACAAATCCATGTACATATAATTTACCATTTTCACCTATAGGTTTTCCTTGGTATCATATAGAATAGTCCTTCGTGCCACACAAATACCTGAATACTCTCTTAACATCCATCCAGTGCTCCTTTCCAAGTGTCAACATGTACCTTCTCAACACTCCCACTGCATGAGAAATGCCTAGTTGAGTGCATACCATCACATACATCAGAATACCAACCAAAATTGCATAGGAAACACATGCCATGTCCTTTATCTCTTCCTGTGTCTTTGGACACTATTCAGTAGTAAGCCTTGCTCCCACCGGAATTGGCACCTTCACTGATTTGCAATTCTACACGTTGAAGCATTTCAGAACAGTTTCAATATAATCCTCTGATTCAATCATATATTTCTAGTGGCTCGATTATCCAGGTGGATATCAATGGCCACTCACCTATTCCACTGGCTCGAAAAACAGTTTTCCACCTTGGCAGTTTTTCGACAGTTTTTCGGGTTCCAAAATTTTAGGGCCATTTTGAGGCCCTAAATGACGTTTTGTTTGGATTTGGGTCCCAAGGGACTACCTAGGACATTTCATTGGGCTAGTCGAAATTTTTTCTTCTCGATTAGAACTTTTCAATGGGCTATCATGCACCTAAAATGAAGATCGTATGCAAAAGTTACGACCCTGGGAAGTTGATGTACTAACTTACCCAAATGGGCCCACATGACTTTTGGCGCTTCATCTCCTAGGGTGAGGTTTTTGGATGTCTAGGGTTTTTGAAATTCTTGTTTTTTGTAAAATTCCTCCAGAGCCTCATTGTAACCATATTCTTGCGAATGAGCTCAACTGTCACATCTCTTCTCAGAGATAAGCCACCACGATTCCAACAAGCTTGTTTTCCACTACATTTTACAGTTTCATCTTATTTCCTTATTGAATAGAAAACCAATTTTACTGTATCTCTGTTATTTTGTGTTAAGAATATTTTAATAATCTGTATTCATTTTGTTCTTCTCATAAAATCCGTATCAGTAGTATGAGAGTGGTCTTCTCCTTGTCATCTTAATGCATGTCCCCAATGTGGTCAGGGTACAAATAATCGGGTCTCGAGCTTGTTTCTCTTGAGGACAAAATCTCTCGCATGCCCAAGCAACCTCTCATGGAAGTAGAAAATAAATATGACGGGACATGAGATCCTTTCAAAATTTTGCTTAAGGAGGCCCTTACGTAACAGAGGAACGAGATGATGGATAGTTTCACGCAAATCCTTCGACGGCTACCAACAGGTGACGCATCTTCCTCAAGCAGAGGTGTCGCCCCGTTCAAGGTACAAATCAACTTTGATATTCTTATATTTTAAGGTCAGATAGATGTAGATGTTGTAGACAAGTGGTTGAATCTACTAGAAAGGCATTTTTCTTTCCATAACTTTTAGAATAGAGAAAATATTACTTTTGCGCTTCTCAAAGTCGTTCCCCATGTCAAAGATTGGTGGGAAACTTTCTGTGAGCAAAAGGAAATAGAGGAACTGGGAATCCTTTAGGGATGTTATTAAGGAACAATACTACCATGTTGGAAGTTATGATGACTTGTATACCAAATCGACCACACTACAGCAAGAAAGAGACCAAGCAGTGCCAGAGTTCACAAATATCTTCCATACCTTGCACACCAATATGGGTATCAAAGATTCAGAGAAAAATCTGGTGCTCAAGTATCATAGTTCTCTGCATACATACATCTAGACTGAAATAGAATTTTTGGACATCTCATCCTTGAGCGCGACCTACCGATATGCCGTCAAAATCGAGTAGAAGCTCAAACAAAAGATGTTGGGCCTCGAAACCACTCACAGAAAAATCCAGGAAAGGGTAGCCCCAAACCACAGAACAAAGGACAGAGAAAATATGGACAGTATCAGAACAACCATTTCAAGCTGCAAGAAAAGAAGGACACCAGAAAGACAAAGAAAGATATCGGGAAGTGGTGCAACTTCCATAAGAGCCCTTGGCATAACACTACTAACTTCCACTCAAAGCAGTCACTGGTGGCTGAAGTGAAAACCTCTGAATTAGATGCGAGTTTTGACTCTGAGTCAGAACCAGAAAGGGGAATATGGATCATTGACACAGAACTGAGTGTCATCGTTGGATACCAATATCACCAAATCCACTGCCTTCCACCCCCAGATAGATGGCCAAACTGAGGTTGTTAATTGGATGGTTGTACATATCCTGCGTATGTACAATTAAAAGCACCCCCGCACATGGGATGAGATTCTTCCCTATGACCAGCATAGGTACAACCTAGCCCTGCATAGATCAACTGGCCACAGCCCCCTTCAGGTGGGGTTGGGATTCCAACCATTGGGCCCCATGGATGTTTCACTGCCCCTGGCGACCACCTCGGCTGACTCATCCCCTGCTCCACCAGAAGCTAAAAAATCTATCCAGTTCATTGAGTGGATCCAAGACATCCACCAATAGGTTCAGGATATTCTATAGAAGTCTAATGCCAAGTACAAGCAATGCCATGATCAACATTGGGTGAAAAATAAGTTTCAGGTGGGCGACAAAGTTTGGTTGCATTTGCAGAAAGAACACCTTAAAGGGCCCCATCGGAAGCTTCTCCCACTCTGTTATTGGTCGTATACCATAACCAAGGATGTGGGTGACAATTATTTTGATCTCAAAATTCCCCCCTTCCTTGGTCTACATCCAGTCTTCAACATGGCTCTCCTTCGACCATATTTCCCACCATTATTGGACACCTCAGAGATAGCAGAGCAGTTGACACCAAAAGATCTCAACCTTGACTGCTTGCAACATGCATCCAATGATCATATTGTGGGCACACAGATCAAGGGAACTCGACAACAAAGGATCCAACTTTATCGAGTCGTCAAAGCAGGGCATCTGCTGCACCAAGGCAAGTGGCTCACCCGGGGCCAAATTCAGCAGATATTTACTCATCTAATGGGGGAACTCAAAGTAATAGAGACCATTTCTTACTAAGGAGGTAGGATTGATCTAGGTGGATATCGATGGCCATCCACCTATTCCACTGGCTCGAAAAAACAATTTTCCACCTTGGCAGTTTTTCGACAGTTTTTTGGGTTCCAAACTTCTGGGGCCATTCTGAGGCCCTAAACGACATTTTTTGGGGATTTGGGGCCCATGAGACTGTTATATGCACTTCCTTGAGCCAGTCGAAATTTTTTCTTCTCGGTTAGAACTTTCCAATGGGCTATTGTGCGCCTAAAACAAAGATTGTATGCAAAAGTTACGACCCCAAGAGGTTGATGTACTAACTTACCCAAACGATGCCCACATGAATTTTGGCGCTTCATCTCCTAGGGTTAGGTTTTTGGATGTCTAGGGTTTTTGACATTCATGTTTATTGTAAAATTCCTTCAAAGCCTCATTGTAACCATCTTCTTGTGAAGGAGTGCAACTGTCATGTCTCTTCTCAGAGATAAGCCACCACCATTCCAGCAAGCTTGTTTTTTGCTACATTTTACAGTTTCAACTTATTTCCTTATTGAATAGAAAACCAGTTTTACTGTATCTCTATTATTTTTTGTTAAGATTTTTTTAATAATCTGTATTCATTTTGTTTTGGTCATAAAATCTAGATCACTCGATCTCTCTTAATCTCCATTCCCAAAATGAATTTATCTACACCGAGATACTTCATGTCTAACTTAAAGGATAGTTGCTTCTTCACCTCCTTTATTTCTTCCATGTTGTTTCCAATCAACAACATGTCATCGACATACAAAGCTACATATATGAAATACCCACCTTCTTCCTTGGAATATATACAGTGATCGACATTTCTTCTCACAAATACCAAACTAAGGATGTATGTGTCAAACTTCTGGTACCACATCCTTGGCGATTTCTTTAGAGCACAAAGGGATCTTTTGAGTTTTCACACAACCTCTTGCTTTCCCTTTACTACAAATGCTTCATGTTGTTTCATGTATATTTCTTCTTTCATGTCCCCATGTAGGAACGTTGTCTTCACATCCATATGTTCTATCTCTAGATCGAATGTTGCAACCACAACCATTAGTACTCTAATGGAAGTTATTTTTGCAGTAGAGGAAAAAATCTCACGAAAGTCGACTCCCTCGACTTGGGAATATCCTTTCGCTACCAGTCAATATTTGAACTTCTTGACTTGTCCTACGACATTCATATTCTTCTTGAACACCCACTTGCTACCAATGGGCTTCCTTCCACTGGGTAACTTGACTAAATCCCATGTCTCATTCTTGTACAAGGATTCAATCTCTTAGACCATGGCATGCTTCCAAAGTTTACCCTCTGTTGATTTTACTGCCTCACCAATCGACTTGGGCTCATCATCAATGGTAGTTAGCACGAATGCAGAATGAAATTTGGGTAGAATATACCTTTTGACTGGTTTTCTTACTCTTCTTGGCCTCCTTACCATCAGAGTCAATTGTTCCACCTCTTCCTCAAATTCAATTGACTCATCTCAATCATCTTCTTCGTTCCTCAGTTCAAACCACACCGTATCAGGATTATTCTTGGTCTGAACAAATTCCGCTTGCTCAGATTTACCTTCAGCTTCTCTAAAGACCACATCTCAACTATAAATTGTTCTCCTTGATGCTCGATCCCATAGCTTATATCCTTTCATCCCTTAATTTTATCTGATGAAAATACATTTGACTTCCATCTTGTCCATCTTCCTCCTCTTTTCCTTGGGAACATGCACAAATGCATCACAGCCAAACTCTTTGAGATATGGCATCGAAGGATTCTTACCCAATCATAATCCATTTGGATTTGTGTCGACTAGTTCTGACGAAGGAGACATATTCACCAGATATCTTGCAGTCTCGACTGCTTTGCCTAGAATTTTTATGCGATACCAGCACCATTGAGCATGCTCCTTGCCTTGTCCATCAACATTTTGTTCATTCTCTCGGTAACTCCATTTTGTTGTGGGGTATATGGTGTGGTATTTTGGCATGCTATGCCACACTTCTTACAAAACTGATTAAATTCCTGACCACATAATTCACCACCATTGTCAATCATCATCACTTTAATCCTCTTCTATGTATGGTTTTCCACAAGAGCTTTAAACTCCTTAAATCTCTCGAAAACCTATGATTTCTTCCTTGGGAAATATATCCATGTATTCTTGGAAAAATCATCTATGAAGGAGACATAATATAGGGATCCACCAAGTGAAGGCATTGTAATCAAGAAAAACACATCACTATGCACCAGTTCTAGAATCCCATTTTCCCTTGTCGCTCCAGATGGGAACCTCACCTGACTTTGTTTCCCATATGTGAAATGTTCACAAACATTGACTTCTAAATAAAATTTAGGAAAAACTTCGACCATACCTTTTCTTTGTATAGCTCAAAGTCCTTTTTCTCCAATGTGTCCCATCCTCCCATGCCATAACCTGGTCGGGTCGAGTTCATCATGTCTTATTGAGTCGTTTTGAACCGACTTATCTCGAGTCGAGTTGAGTTGTGTCGACATCAATTCAAGTAGAGTTGCAATCAAGTTGATTTTAGGATCAACGATGTTGTTACATCGAGTCGAGTTGGCATTCCCTAATAGCTTATACAATGTACCAATCCAAACTCCTCTCATTAAGACCGTCACACCTATGACCATCTTTCACGAATCCTTCTAAAAAAGAGTATACACACCTGCATCACTCATCTTACTAATAGATATCAGGTTTCTTTCCAAACCTGGAATGTGTAGCACACCTGGAAGGGTTCTTTTCCTCCCATCCTTCAGTATCAGTTGGACTCTACCTATTCTGCAACACAAGTATTCCAATAGAGGACGAACACCTTCAGTAACCACTCACACAACCATATCAAATATCAACACATCGATGTTTTGAAGTGGTAAAAACCCTATCGGGAAACATCCATGAACCCAACAAACGTGGCCACTTGGAGTAGTTTATTAATGCAAAAGAAAAATATTACAAAGATATTTTACAAGAGAGTTTCTCACAATCGATCATCGGCAAATGACCCTCCATGCTCTTTAAATAGAGATCATGGACCAATTGGGCGTTAATCCACAGATCAATGGTTGTTAATATCGAGGAGAATATGAATTGTTAGATCACTCTATGTCGGGAACATATCATGACCGTCAGAATTTCCTAACTAAAAATGCATACTAATGCATACTAAAGAAACACACTTTTACCTAATGATGCATTAGACGAAGTAGATCTTAACTAACTCCTAAGTGTCTAAATATCCTAACATCCCCCCTTAAGAAAAACTTAGGATAGGATTGAAGGATTTACAATAGTGACACAATAAGATAAGGAAGGAGGAATTAGAGCTTATCCCCCCTTTATGACAACTTCTTGAAATCCTAACATAGATCGAAGTTTGAAAAACTTCGCTTCTAT